>JAODAL010024604.1:0-60247 GCA_025379985.1 Phyllomedusa bahiana | reverse complement strand
TTGGGTGTAAAAAAAGGGTGTTTTTCCCTCTCCCAAAACTTTAATGGTCATCGGCGATAATCTATTATCGACCATCGAATATCTTATTGGTTATTGCCGTCATCGACCATCGACCCGATGACGATAGTCAACGTAATCGCTCAACACTACTATCAATCAAAGAACAACATTCAATTCAACAAAAATGGGACAGGTTTTCCCATTGAAATATAAATTAATGTGAAGATTCTTTTGTTATATCTGTTAAAATGTCCATGTCATTACCAATACAGTACAAGCTAAGGGAGAGAATCAACAATCATCGATTCAACATCAAAAGAGGTTTTTTTAATGCACAGTGTGTGAAAATACTTCCAAGTTAAACACAATTCAAATCCATCACTTCTCGATGTTTCATCGTTAGAGTTCATCCCTGAAGATACAATAAATTGCTTTGAAGCCTTAAGCTGCAAAGCGATGTACTGGATATTTTAATTATAATGTCTTGCTCCATTCAGCATGAATGGAGCAAGAGATTGATTAAAAATTAAAATATAAGAGTAATCAAAATATAACAATAGTTCAAAATGTATTAAATTATAGAAATACACCATTATATTACTGTGAGGGTATGGTATGGGCTTCAGCAGACAGAGACAGGGACACAGGTTGTAAAAGTTCACGTCCAGGTACTGACTGGGTTTATTTGTTCAGTACAAAAACAAAGCAAAAAGGCCTTAAAAGGGTTTTGCCACGATGTAATGTTGACGTAGGGTCCTTCAAAATGGGTATTTCATCGCCTTTCTAAATAAAGGCAGTCCAAGTGCCAGCATGCCACAGCTGCACATGAGATACAGAACGTTAGGTGAAATCTTCTAAAAAAGGGCACAGACAGCCAAACAAATGTAAAAACCCTTCCCTGTACTATGCAAAACTAAAAAAAAAATGTTTTTGCTGGAATTACATTTAATAAATATGCCTGTTCCGACTTACATACAAATTCAACTTAAGAACAAATCTACAGTCCCTATTCCGTTTGTAACCCGGGGACTGCCTGTATATGTGATTACAAAAAGTGAGGCCTGTGAGAGCTACAGCTTTCTTTACAAGCCCTTAGTTACTTAAAAGTTTGCACTAGACATGACCAGGAGAGTTGACAGGAGCTGACAGGCCGCGCTTGCATTGTCTGCACTTCTTATCTGATGACAGGGAACATGAATGAGCTTCCAAGGGACTGTGGGGGAAGTGCAGTGTATGAGGCTTTAGGCTGAATAGACAATCCACTGTTTGTAATGTTATTATTTGAGTGAACAATGCAGACGCTCCCTTATTTCTCCCTCTGTGCTCCTCGCTGCTCAGCCCCTTCCCTCTCCCCTCTTCAGAGTTCATGATTTGTTTATATTTACTCCTGAGCCAGATAAGAGGAAAGAAACTCACTTCATGGCAAAACCCCTTTAACCTGTGGGAGGCTCTTAAATGTGTGGTCAGGGGGGTTCTGGTCAAACACAGGGCCAGACTTAAGTGGGGACGGGCTGCAGCTTTTACACGTGGCGCTGTCTAAGGTTCGCCAGTTAGAACTAGTGCATAAACGTGCCCTTTCCTCTGCGGTACTTCGGGAATTGCAGGACGCGCGGTTGGAGGTTAAGAGACTTCTCGAGGCGGCATGGGGCAGTGTGCTGCAGCGTTGTCGGAGCTAATTTTATGAATACGGAAATAAATGTGGCCGTATGCTGGCCAGGGCCCTCCGCTCTCGCATAGCACAATCCCACATTCCCTCTATCAAGACTCCTGCTGATGATGTCGTACACTGCACCACTGACATTGCCAAGACCTTTCAGGCCTTCTATTCCAAATTGTGCCACCTACCTCCCCCTTCTAGCGGTCTTACAGGAACTACCTTGCCTCATCAGTCCCTTTTTGCCAAGATCCCGTCGTCAGTCTCCCAGCAGCTGGAAGATCCTTTTTCGCTGCAGGAGATTGAACTGGTGATCAAGGATCTTCCGGGGGGGGAAAGAGCCCTGGTCCTGACGGTTTTACAGCCAAATTCTTCAAGACTTTTCCAGACCAGTTGGCCCCTCTGCTTTTGTGGACGTTTAATACTATCTCCCCGGAGGCCCCTTTTCCGCCTCAGGCGACCTTGGCGCATGTTGCAGTTTTCCCCAAGCCAGGAAAGGATCTACAGGCATGCAGTAGCTATTGCCCTATATCTCTTTTGAACATTGACATTAAAATGTATGCTAAACTGATAGCGAACCGGCTTAACCCCTTACTTGGTTCTCTTGTGCACCCCGACCAGGTGGGCTTTGTGCCGGGTAGGGAGGCACGAGATAACACGATCAAAACAATAGACATTATCCACCATGCTCGGGCTCACAAGATTCCCCTGATGGTCCTGTCCCTTGACGCAGAGAAGGCCTTCGACAGGATATCGTGGTCTTCTCTCCGTCAAAGCTTGGCCCACATTGGTTTGGGCCCTAACCTTCTTTCAAAAATTTCAGCCTTGTATATGTCTCCCTCAGCACGAGTTAAGGTCAATGGATCCCTCTCTGAGCCGTTCTCCATTTTCAATGGAACAAGGCAGGGTTGCACTCTGTCCCCGCTCTTGTACATACTGATCATCTAATCTTGATATTAAAGGGATCAACATTGGAGCGCGAGAATACAAATACTCAGCGTTTGCTGATGACCTTTTGGTCTATATTACCAACCCACATATTTCGCTCCCAGCCTTGATGGCAGTGATTTCGCAATTTGGTAGTTGGTCCAACTTTAAGATCAACTCCTCTAAATCTGAAGCGCTCCACGTTGGTCTCTCCTCTCTGGAACAACAGCTCCGTCAGTCGAACGTCCCTTTCACATGGACGAGAGGGATACGTATCCGCTGATCTTTATAAATTATTTTCTGACAATTTTGTCCCTCTGCTTAATCAGACAACCAAGGACATGGAGGCCTGAGCTAAAAAGGACCTTTCCTGGTTTGGTAGGATAGCTGCGTTGAAGATGTCGGTACTCCCGAAATTTCTGTATCTATTTCAAACGATCCCTATCAACATCCCGTCCTCATTCTGGAAGAGTCTTAGACGGTGCTCTCAGCGTTTGTTTGGGCGGCCCGTAAACCTAGAATTGCTTATGATGTGTTGATCAGACCAAAAGGGGCAGGGGGAGTGGGGCTCCCAGATTGCAGGCTATACCATTTAGCTGCAGCGTATGCGCGGTTTCTGGCCTTGGCCCTGGATCTCAGCAGGAGGGTTTGGGTACGATTGGCGGGGGATATATATACCCTTTGTCGGTGGCAGTGCTCCCCTGGATCTGGAATCCATCGGTCCATAATAATCTTGTGTCTTCTTTTAGCACGAGACACACTTTGAATACACTTTATGCTCAGAGGAAATCCTTTAATCTGATTGATCGTGATAGTCCTTGTGTCCCAGTCACTGATCATCCGGAGTTTCCCCCTGGAGCAGCTGCGGCTGTCTTCCTGGGAGGAACAAAAATCTCTCCTTTGCGCTTTTCGCATGTTGCTGCAGCTGGACGATTAAAATCATGTGGTGACATCCTCGGCGGAGGTATTACCCCTGTAGGGGCCTTTTACCAGCACATCCAGTTGTCCCACTTTTTCAATAAGATAAAATCAAAATTGGACTTGCATAGGCCGCTCACTGACTTCGAGAGGCTGATTTTAGCTCCTTCTAGTCCATCTCATGCCCTTTCGGTGATATATAAACTGTTGCTCTCTGCTCCCTCCTCTCAACTTCCTCTCTTTTGCTGTCACTGGGAGAGTGAACTGGGACTCTCCTTTTCTGACTCTCAATGGCACAGATGTTTCCAATTGACTCAGAAAGCTCTGATAGCATCTAAATATCAGGAAACATGTTTCAAACTGCTGTTCTACATAAGTGGTATCCGACAGTTTCAGATCAATGTTGGAGATGTGGGAGCTGAGAAGGAACCATGTCACATATTTGGTGGGGTTGTCCCCGGCTTAGGAGCTTCTGGTCCGCAGTTATTGTTGTAATCAAGGAAGTAACGGGAGTAACAGTCCCTGATTCTCCAGAGGCATTGTTGCTTTACATGTTTGATCTGCCTATAAATAGGTTTAAGAAATCCCTCCTCCGTTACCTGTTGCAGGCAGCTAAATCCATTATTCCACGTAAGTGGAAGTCCTCTGCATCCCCCTCGTTGGAAGAATGGTATGCAGAGATTGAAACTATGCAGAGAATGGAGGAGCTGATTTCTCATAGCCCCGATCAATTGTTAGTGTGTCAAAGAACCTGGTTTCACTGGGCCCAGTTCAAGACCACCCAGTTATATCTCTCTATTTCTTGTTGAGGTCGTGGTTGGTTATTAGCGGGGGTCTGCTTTTTCTAGCGGTAGTCCCCCTTACTTGACGAGTCCTTGGAAGAGGGGACTGCGGGGTTTTGGATGCAGTCCTCCTTCATGATTATGTTTGTACTCTATTGTATTCATTATGTTCTTCAATAAAGTCTTTCTGAATAGGAAAAAAAAAAACTTTAACCTTTAGGCCAAAACATAAATGAAATACCTGCTCATCTGAGCACTGACTAACAGAGATCTTCAGCATGGCTTCCCTCTTAATGCCAGAGTTCCACCAGAGAACAAACACAGGCCTGCAGACCCAGGCTTTATAGGCCTGTCACCTGGTGCATGGGAGTGGCCACCTGCCCTGCTCTTTGACCACTCCAGGAAAAGCCGACCCGGAAAACGCGGATTGGAGCCGCTTATACTAAACAAGTCAGTAACATATTGCTACTGACACACAAAACCGTCGGCTTTCCTTCACCAAGCCCTGGCCTCTCGGTGACACGCATTGCTCCACATACTCCCTAAAGCCATGTAAGAGAGTACTCTAGGGGAAAAATACCTTCCCTCAGCAACTTCACCTGTCACCATCTCACATACCCTCCCCCTCTGTTCGAACCTGTGGGGTTGGACACTTTAAGCCACCATGCAGTGCGTTAAAGAGAGAGCATCAGCATTACCTTATAGCTTCCCTGCTCTATGTTCTTCGGTGAATTTGAAGTTTTGTAGAGTTAGGAACCATCATGTGACCCTAGCGTTCCTCTCTTTCGCTTGACACATCCAGGTTAATGGAGAGTGGTCCATGATTAACCGGAAGTGACGGCCCAGTAAATAATATTTGAGGGACTCAAGGGCCCATTTAATGGCCAAGCACTCCCGCTCTACAATGCTATAGTTCTTTTCAGCAGGAGTGAGCTTCCTACTTAGGTATGTGATGGGATGCTCCTCTCCGTCTACTTCCTGGGAAAGCATTGCCCCCAGTCCTACGTCAGACGCATCCGTCTGCCCAATAAACTCTTTTTTAAAGTTGGGGGTAATGAGTACTGGCCTGTCACAGAGTGTCAGTTTTAATACCTGGAACGCCCGCTTTTCCGTGTCAGATCCGTCAGGGGTGCTGCGATACTCGCAAAGTTTTGAACCTCCGATACTATCCCACTATACCTAGAAAGGCTCTCACCTGTCTTTTTGTTGTGGGTTGGGGCCAGTTCTGTATAGCCTCCACTTTATTGATCTGAGGTTTTATAATACCCCTACCGATCACATACCCCAGGTACCGGGCTTCCTCCAAACCCAAGGCACATTTCTTTTGGTTTGCTGTCAGCCCCCGCTTCTCTCAGGGAATTAAGAACGGCCTGTACCTTGGGTAGATGGCTATTCCAGTCCTCGCTAAATATAATGATGTCATCTAGATACGCTGACGCATACCGACGATGAGGCTTGAGGATGATATTCATTAGCCTCTGACAGGTTGCCGGAGCCCCATGCAAACCAAAAGGTAAGCAGACATATTGGTACAAACCATCTGGGGTAGCAAAAGCTGTCTTCTCTTTGGCCCTATCCGTAAGAGGAACCTACCAGTAGCCTTTAGTTAAATCTAGGGTATAGAAGTACCTGGCATGACCTAGACTCTCAATCAACTCATCTACCTTTGGCATTGGGTAGGCATCAAATTTTGACACCTCATTATGTTTCCAAAAATCATTACAGAAGCGTAAGGAGCCATCTGGTTTTGGTATTAACACAATAGGACTTGGACCTCTTCGGATATGGCTCATCTACGAGCTTCTGGTACCCGGTATGGTTTCAAATGAACCTTTACCCCTGGTTCTGTCACAATGTCATGTTTTATTACATTAGTTCGCCCTGGTACCTCTGAAAACACGTCTGCATTACGTTGTATAAATTCCCTGGCCTCCTGTTTCTGCGACTTGGACAGGGACTCTGATACACACAATTCTGGGACATCTCTATAGAGGGCGCTTACCGCAGTCAGGGTCTTCCTGTCCTTCCATGGCTTAATGAGATTGACATGGTACAACTGCTCTGGCTTACGCTTCCTGGGCTGGTACACTTTGTAGTTCACATCTCCCACCTTTTCAATTATTTCATAGGGCCCTTGCCATTGTGCCAGGTACTTGCTCTCTAGAGTGGGCACCAACACTAACACCCGATCCCCAGGGTTGAAACTCCTCACCTTGGCGGACCTGTTATAAACCCTACTTTGGGCTTCCTTTGCCTGCTGTAAATGCTCCTTAACAATGGGCATGACTGCAGCAATTCGGTCATGCATGAGGGAGATGTATTCAATAACACTCCTGTATGGGGTGGCCTCATGCTCCCAAGTTTCCTTGGCTATATCAAGGAGGCCCCATGGGCGTCTCCCATAGACCAACTCAAACGAAGAGAACCCTATGGATGACTGTGGAACCTCCCGGACAACTTACACAACTCCTTCATGACCCTGGACATAAAGGGGGTTCCTTGATCGGTCAGGATCTCTTTCGGTATACCTGTACGGGAGAACATATGGAATAGTTCCTTAGCAATGCCTTTGGATGAGGTGCTTCGCAAAGGAACAGCCTCCGGGTAGCGGGTGGCATAATTTATCACCACCAGTATGTACTGATGGCACCTAGCAGACTTTATTAGTGGGCCCACCAGATACATTGCTATCCTCTCAAAGGGTACCTCTATGATGGGTAATGTTACTAGAGGGCTGCAGAAATGGGGCATCGGTGCGGTCAGCTGACACTCAGGGCAGGTGTCACAGTACTGCTTCACATCAGTGTACACTCCTGGCCAGAAAAACCTCTGGAGAATATGCTCTTTGGTCTTTCACACCCTAAGTGACCTCCTTATACGTGCTTGTGGGCGAGGTCTTAGACCATTCTACGATAGGGCTGGGGTACTATTAATTGTTCCACCACCTCCCCACGGACTTTGTCAACCTGATATAACAATTCCTGGTTGACTGCCATGTGGGGGAACACTATCAGCCCCTGGGTTTTGAGGCTCCCCATTCACCACTTTAACATTTTCCCTGGCTCTTGCCAAGGTAGGATCTTAAAGTTGCACCGTTCCAAAATTATCCCGCGAGACCTCTAAATCAGGCATAGCCGCTACCTCTGCCTGTTCCTCTGTCTCTCCTTAATGAACATCTAGGTGCAAATTATCACTACTTTCCTGTGTCACCCCTCCTGCCTGAATGGTATCATCAGAGTCAAATTGTTCTGGGTCCACATCAGGTTTTACATTAACACCATTATTACTACTCAGAGTACCTGAACCCTTGTTTTGCCACAAATCCGAGAACAGGGGGAAATTTCTCCCAAGGATCACTGTGTGCATTAAGGACCTCACCACCCCACCTCATGAGAGACAAGTCCACGTGGAGTCTCAAGTTTTACTAGGGCTGTAGGATACTTGGTGTCCCCATGGTTGCACAGGACTCCTATAACCTGTCCAGTGAGGGCTGTAGGGTCAACCAGGCTAGCGTGCACAAGAGTGACCAGACTCACTGAGTCCAGTAGAGCCATTACAGGGTAGCCATTTACCTTAATGTGGCACAGTTGCTAATCAGTCTGTTACACGGTCTCTGCAGAGCACACTGGCCTTGAAAACAATGACCTCCGTCTAGCTGACTTGCACTCCATGGGCTCAACCGTAAGAGGGCAGTTCACTGGAACATGCCCAGGTCCTCGACACTGTCAACACAACACGTGGCCCCGGTCTGCTTGAAATTCTGCCCTTGACCGGCCTGTCCATCTGGGGCCTCTCATCCATCCGTTCCCCCTCGCGGCCGCCTCCCCTTGGGACGCTTTTCACCCCCTTCTGATATGGGACAGTCTTACCAGGTACTCCGGTCGACTTGCTGTTCCCGGGTTGGGGCGTCCGGAGACCCAGCTTGGAGTAAGTCCTCCATGGCTTTGTACCTCTCAACGAGGTTAACAAGGTACTCTGCGTCTTTGGGGTCACCTTGTCTGACCCAGCGCTGGATCTCCAGGGGCAGGGAGCGGATCAACTTGTCCACGACCACTTTCTCCACCATCTGGGCAGGTGTTGATTCCTCTGGCTACGGCCACTTTTTCACCAGATGGACCAGGTCGTACATCTGGGAACGCGCTGGCGGGTCATCGGAAAAGTCCAATTATGCACTCGACGAGCCCGCACGTGGACCTTCACCCCCAAAGCGAGCCAGGATCTCGCCCTTTAATTTTGCGTAATCCTTGGCATCCTGCTCGCTGAGGCCAAAATACGCCTTTTGAGATTCACCAGTCAGGAACGGTGCCACTACCTCAGCCCAGTGCGTCATAGGTAGTTTCTCTCGCTCTGCCACCCTTTTGAAGAGAGCAAGGTAGGCCTCGACGTCGTCTGTGAGCATCATTTTCTGTAAAGACGTCTGTACAGCAGAACGTTTGGTGGTAAATGAGCCTGATGACCTCTGCATACTTTGTGCCACAGCTTGAACTTGTTCCCGCAGTTGCCTGTTAATCTGCTGTTGCTCCTTCATGACGAGGCGGTTGGCTTCTATGAGCAGGGCATTTGTTTCTGCCTGAGCTCCATGGCCTCCTCCTGCACCCTCTGCGGGTTCACCATCAACACCTCCAGGCTACAGTTCGCCTGAATCAGCTGCTTCCGGAGCACATCCATAATAGCAGATTCTGATTGCTGCGCATTTGCAGCCTTGACCCAAGACATGGGTTTATAGCAAATGTCCTTTAAACGTGTGTATGTCTCTTTGCGTCTGTTGCCCGCATCCGAAGCACCATATGTGAGGGGGATCAGCCGCAGGTAGGCAATATGGGCTTCAGCAGACAGAGACAGGGACACAGGATGTAAAAGTTCACGTCCAGGCGCTGCCTGGGTTTATTTGTTCAGCACAAAGCAAAGCAAAAACCTTCAGGCCAAAACATAAATGAAATACCTGCTCGTCTGAGCGCTGACTAACAGAGGTCTCCTCTCTAGACTCACAGAGGTTCCAGCAGGGCTTCCCTCTTAACGCCAGAGTTCCACCAGAGAACAAACACAGGCCTGCAGGCCCAGGCTTTATAGGCCTGTCACCTGGTGCGTGGGAGTGGCCACCCGCCCTGCTCTTTGACCACTCCAGGAAAAGCCGACCCGGAAAACGCGGATTGGAGCCGCTTATACTAAACAAGTCAGTAACATATTGTTACCGACATACCAAACCGTCGGCTTTCCTTCACCGAGCCCAGGCCTATCGATGTCATGCATTGCTCCACATACTCCCTAAAGCCATGTAAGAGAGTACTCTAGGGGAAAAATACCTTCCCTCAGCACCTTCACCTGTCACCATCTCACAATACTTATAAGTTATGTTGTAGTCAGGGCAGGATATATGTATAAGGTCCTCAGTAGTAAGGAATTTACATAGAGGGCCCCTTTCTTACCGAGATTTTGTGGCACCAGTTAATTAATACCATGTGTTTGACTGAATAGACCATTCATCCATGTATTGGACTCTTACGCCTTGGAAAAGTTTCCTTTGTTTCAATAAGGAAACACCCATAACTTTGAACCAACGTATAGGAATTAGATACGTTTTTTAAGGGAAAGACGATTGGCTCATGTATTCTTGCAGAAGAAGTATATATCACTTTTTGAAATAAGGTATAGCACTAATAGTTTCAGCTGAGGCAATTTCCCAGTACGATAGTTATGAAAACGAATTGTTTTACTTACACCTTTTCTGCCCCACAAAGTCCTCTCGCAGCTAGATTTTTTAGTAAATAAATTCATTCAAACCAAAAAGGTAATACGGAGTGCAGACCAGTAGTGACACCTAGAGACAAACAGATGTCAGTACATTATTTTTCAGGTCATTCAAATTAGTTTTACCTATAACAGATTGTGACTAACTATTACTAGAATCTAAAGAAATATTTGGAAAATCTATTGCTATTACAGTCTGTGAGGTTTTATTGGAAATTAATAGCTTGTTTTAATTGTTTAATTCTGAGCACAGCTATTGGATTCTGTAGCTGTCAATCTTCTAAACTATTTCCTTTATATATACGGGTCATTTGTGTTTATGTTAGACCTGACGAAGAGTGCTACTTGGATACGAAACGCGTTGTTTTACACTCTATACAAATAAAATCACTAAATGCCCTATTCTCTACATAAATGAACTGTCATACACCAAAACTAGGTGCATTTTATGCCAGGCTTGACCCTTTTGAATGTGCCTAAAGTATCAAATATGCTAGCAATGATATGTAATGAGCCTTTTTTTGTTGTACGCCTAAATTAGGCGCATTAAATATGCTATACAAGGCATACCACAAGGCAGATTTTTGACAGATTAAAATTGACACAGAAGTGCCTCTTTTCTGACATGTCGCCCTTAGCTTTTATTCAGTGTGTTCTGAGCATGTTACTATGTTGGAACTGTATTCTCGGTCCGGAGCTAGAATGAAGGGAGTAGTACTACAACTCCTATCTTCTAGTTTAATATGTATGAGGTATTCGCCTACACAAATAATAATGAACACCTCAGTAAAAATATTACTGACTTTACTAAAACAGCAGCGGTAGAGCTGTGTCCTTTAATTTAATTTCAACAAGATGGCTGGAATTGGTCAGTTGGTACAAGGTAGTGATTGGTGCTGTGTTAAATTAGGAACAGGAATTGGGTGTCCAGAAACGCTGTGATTGGCTATTCAGCCTTGAACAACCGAAGACTGTGATTGATGTGAAGGTGCATCACTGCCCCCCTGGCTTGAAAGACAGGGTGTTACAGATAACAATGGTTATCTGTAGGCAGTAGACCCATGAAACTAGGTAAGGTATGAAGCTATTAACCATTGCTAACAGCTATAGTAGGGGAGTTGAATGAAGTAGGGGAAAGATAATGTATTCAGTTTTCTCCATGATGAAGGAAATAGCTAAAGGAGGATATGGCTGATAGAAACTTTGACAGGTAACATCTGTGCAAGAGAGGTAAATTTGAGCATAAAAGTGGTACTGAAAGCCTTGAACAGAACCATGGGAATCACCAACAAAGAGAGGTGGCGACTACAATGGATGTACAAATGAGAATTGAGTATGAATTTATTAAAATCTTAGGGGGACATGTATGAAAACTGTCTAGGTCTAAGACTTTCTTTGTTGCCTATAACAACCAATCAGAGCTCCTCTTATGTTCTCAGAGCACTACCTAAAATGAAAGGAGAGCTCTTATTGGTTGCTATGGGCAACAAAGAAAGTCTTAGACCAAGACCGTTTTCATACATGCGGTCCTTAATCTTAGAAGCCTGGTCCATCTAGTCTACCCTCATATGATTTTTATTTTTTACTTGGCATAGATGTATGTTAATCTCAGGCTCATTAAAATCTCTTACTATTGATTTTTCAACTAAATCTACTGAAAGTTTGTTCCAACTACTGCTTATTCAGTAAAATAATATTTTATGTCATTGCTTCTGATCTTAATACCAGCAAATTTCAGATTGCTCCTCTTGTGTTTAGTTTCTTTCTAAGAACACTTTCTTCTTCATTTTAAAAATTAGCATAATTTAAGGCTTTGCTCATGCCTTCCCGATTTTCTTTCTTTCCTCCAGACCACATAAATTAAAGGATTTGTTAAGAAAAAAAAAAAGGACCCACATGCATGAAATAAAAAAACATTAACGCTGGTGCCTGTTTCTCCTGTCTCCTGGTCCCTTTAAACACTACAAAATCACTGCAGCCAACCAGTGGCTTCATTCCATTGAACACCACTCATTGGATGAACGGAGATGCCAGTAAAATGGCAAGTAACTTCTGAAGCCAATGGATTGCAGTAGCAATCAAACTAGAAGAAAACAGACCATAGACACTGCCAGCAGCTTTAAATTTGGTTCAGTGGTGAGAACAATGAAGAGAACATTTTTTATTTTTAATTCCATGCATTCGGGATCTATTTTTATTCATTTTTTAAAGTTATTAAATGTTTTCTAATAAGTTTTGTGCTTGAGAGCACCCTCTATGTTTGAAGTCAATCTCTGGACATGTTCTACTTTCTTGATTTCTTTTTGTAAGGAAGGTCTCTAGAACTGAACAATAAAACAAAGTGGTGCGTATTTACTAAAGTGGTTGTGCCAGAAATGTGTCATAAAGTTGTGCATTCTGACACAGACACATTTCTTATAAGACATATGGGTGGGGTAAAGCAGTATTGAACGTGGGTTAATAGGAAAGGGGTTGTGGCTTAAAGGAAAAATTCTGTGCAAAAATGTACCAGAACTGCACTAAAATTCTGTCAGAACAACTAGTAGCTGGTCTAAACAAATCCAAATATACACCAACATTATCAGCCAGCATTGATATTGATATATCAGGTGCAGTTTTAGATTTCTGTCCAAGTTTCCACTGTCCAAATTTCAGATAAAATAGTACATAAGCCCCGGTATTTCAGATGTCTAACTAAAACTTTACTCAATGAAATCAAAATCTCTTTCTTTCTGCCGGTTATACCAGTAGCTATGCTCTGTTGCTCCTTGCACCAGAGTAACAACTCTATGTCAGCTCTTAGCAGGATAAGATTTGCGACATAATTTGAAACAAATTTCTGGAATATGTAAAAGTAAACCTGTTAGTCCATGGGAGGTAACATAATTTCTGAAATGCAACAAAAGAAGCTCAATGTAATAAAAAGTCATACTTTTTTTGCAAAAAATTGCCACTTATAGATGTCATGTAACTGGTGCAAAGCCAAGATTAAATGCTCTTTTGTATGTTTATTGGGTGATACAGGAGATCCGGAAGTGATTCAAGTCTGTGATACGAAGAAAGAGGGAATTTATAGCAGGGGTGATCGGTCACCTGAAGGCAGAGAACATGTCTAATGTAACTACTGTACATTGATAAATCTCCCCCACGTAGCTATACGTCTCCTTTGCATAGTATATAACATAAGTTTGCTGTCTGCAGCCACCACTAGAAGCTCATTGAAAACCAATTCATAAAGCTACTATTGAACTTAATCCAAGTCATACAATTATCTGTTCAGTGAGCTATTTAGTAGAGACTGCTTGAAAAGCTATGGTAGTGATGTGAAGCAGTTTAAAACTGGACCCCTTCTTCCACCACAGCTCCCATAACTGTTGCATGGTCTGCCTCTATTTTACATAGAACCTGTGGCCATTCCTGAAAGGTCAGATTCTAGTAAATATTTGTATAACCTTTAAAATAACAATTCTTGTTTGCTGTTCCTCTGTTATTGCTTTTAGAAATGTATGAATCTGTCAGCTGGGTGTCACCAGTTTATCCTGTTGACTTTGTCCAATCAGTATGCAGGTAGACACCCCTGCTAATTGAAATGGTAACAAGAAGTTTGATAACACATTTCTAAAAGGAATAACAGAGGAACTGCCAGTTGCAGAATTACTGCCATAGCAGCATTAGTGACTTCTACAGGGCCTGCTGCCACAGGGGGCCAAGACGTCGCATCCTGCCTCAGAACACCTGTGCCCTTTATCCCAATTCAGGTCCAGGTCTGCACGGTCCATTTAACTGTTTGTGCATCCTCAGGAGGAGCAAACAGAGCCTTTAGCAGAGCAGAACACCACAGGTGCCCTGTCCCACTACACAGCCTAGTAGGCCTTAGGTCTACCAGGCACCAGTTGCTAGTTCTGATATAGGAGATGCAAAGATGTCACATCATTGTGCTACCTACACCTGTCTTAACTTGGAGAAGCTGGTCTGACAGGAAAAGAGGTGCGATTTTCTATTTTTTTATTTTCTGTCAGTAACGCAGCCCTACCTACCACCTTCCCAAGGCCTACCTACCTCCTACTTACCAACCTGTGCACTACCTACTACCTTCAGATCTAACTTGGGGCCTATTAACCTACCTACCTGGTGCCTATCTACCTACCTAAGGATTACCTACCTAGGCCATATCCACCTACCTACCTAGGGCTGATCTACCTACTGTCCCGGCTGCCCCCGCGATCCCCCCTCCGGGTCGCGGGCGCATCCGTGCCCCGCGGGCGAGAGGCGCTGCGACTCACATGTTGGGCCGCGGGCGCACTCGCTCCAACTTACCCAGCCACGCTCCTGACTGTGTCTCTGCTTCCCGGCGCGCGTGTCCCCACTTCCTAGGGCGCGCGCGCCTTTCACTGTTAAATTTAAAGGCCAGCGCACCGAAAAAATTCCATTGCCGGTCGCAGCCCCTTTTTTAAAGCCTGCCCCTTCCTGTGCCCAGCGCGGATCTTGTGCCATTAGCCTACTGAGAAAGCGTTCCTGAAGTCTTGTTCTGATTACCGTGTACCGTACCATTTCCCCTCCGTCCCTCGACCACGAATCTTGCCGCCTACCCTGACCTTCCTGCTTGTCCTCAACCACAAACCTTGCCACCTGTCCTGACCTTCCTGCCTGTCCCCGACTACGAACCTGCCTTACGATTTTGTACCTCGCTACACCTCGGCTGCCTCCCAAGCAAGTCACGTCAGTGGAAGCGACCTGGTAACTCCTGCCGCAGAAAATCCCACCTGCTTTCCCGGGCGGGCCCCTGGTGAAAAACCGGGACCACTTAGATTCTGCTCCCTGGTGTGGCTTACCCCATCGCTTGCGGTGGTCCAGAGGATCCACTACCGTTGCCGCGCCCAGTAAGTTTCCGGCCAGGGAAATCCCGCCAAGGTGCCTCTGCTAGCGCCCGATGACCTAACCACCATCGTGGTGCAGCAATCCCAGCAGATCACTCAGCACGCCCAGCAACTCAGCCGTCTCTCCACCATGATGCAGCAGTGCCTGGCCACCCAACAGCAACAACCCGCTCCTGTGGCGTCTGCTGCACCTTCAGCTTCCACACCGGCTGCTGGTCCAAGGCTCCGTCTGTCTATGCCTTCGAAGTTTGATGGGGACTCCAAGGCTTGCAGGGGCTTTATCACCCAATGCTCTCTGCACATCAAGTTAATGGAGAACCAATTCCCTACTGAGAGGTCGAAGGTCTCATTCGTGGTCAGCCTTCTTTCCGGGAAAGCCTTGGCCTGGGCTACCCCTCTGTGGGACAGAGACGATCCGGTCACGGCTACCCTCGCTGCCTTCCTCACCGAGTTCCGCAGTGTGTTTGAGGAACCTGCCCCAGCCTCATATGCCGAAACTGCCTTACTGAATCTACTCCTCAGTGGGCGACTATGCGGTACAGTTCCGTACTCTGGCCTCGGAGCTATCATGGAACAATGCGGCATTAGCCGCCACCTTCAAGAAAGGCCTCTCCAGCCAGATCAAGGATGCCTTATCCACCCCTGATTGCCTTCCCTCCTTGAGTGACCTCATCTCTTTGGCCACTCGGATTGATATCCGTTTTTCTGAACGGCGAGAAGAGCTCCGCCAGGAACGTGAACCTGCCAGGGGTCGTCGCTTTCCCCGCCTAGCTCCTGCATTCCAGAGGCCTCTACAGTTGTCCTCCCTGCCGGCTACGGAGGAACCCATGCAAGTGAACAGAGCTCATTTGACCCCACAGGAGCTGACCCGGCGGCGTGAAGAAAATCTATGCCTCTATTGTGCCAGCCCTGAACATTTCCTCTGGGGCTGCCCACTTCGTCCTCAGCATTCGGGAAACGCACGCACATAGGATACGTGGGAGAGGCGTTCCTAGGTGAGAGCAAGTCCTCTCCTTGTTTGACCATGCCCGTGCTTGTCGGATCCGGATCGGGAGTTCAATTCCAAGTTTCCGCCTTCCTGGACTCCGGTTCGGCTGGAAATTTCGTGGATGCTGCCTTGGTATCTAGATACAACCTCCCCGTGGTCCGTCTGGAAAAGCCTCTTGTCATCTCCTCTGTCAGTGGGGAGATCCTCCGTGACCCGATCCAGTACCGTACCGAGCCTTTGCTCCTTAAGGTGGGGGCACTACATAAGGAGAAGCTGGTGTTTTACGTGCTCCCTCGGTCCTCCTCGTCTGTCCTTCTGGGTCTTCCGTGGCTGCAGCGGCACGCCCCTGTGCTCAACTGGGAAACAGGCGAAGTCCAAACTTTGGGGGGGCAAGGGTCCGATCTTGCTGTTTGGTGGCACCCCTCCCGGTGCTTCCCGCTTCTTCGATTCCACCCACATCTTAGGCAGGCTTTCCTGCTCCATACCAGGAATTTGCAGATGTGTTCTCTGAGAAGCAAGCTGAGACTCTACCTCACAACGCCCTTACGACTGCCCGATTGATCTGCTGCCCGGCACCTCTCCGCCTCGGGGCCGAGTCTACCCGCTGTCAGTACCCGAGACGCAGGCTATGTAGGCCTACATTAAAGAAAATCTCCAGAAGGGATTTATTTGGAAGTCCTCCTCCCCTGCCGGGGCTGGATTCTTCTTCGTAGAGAAGAAAGACGGCTCTCTACGGCCATGCATCGATTACCGAGGGCTCAACAAGATTACCATTAAGAACCGGTATCCTCTGCCTTTGATTACTGAGCTCTTCGACCGGCTTCAGGGAGCCAGGATATTTTCTAAATTGGATCTGCGGGGAGCTTATAATCTCATTCGTATACGAGAGGGGGACGAATGGAAGACAGCTTTTAACACCCGCGATGGGCACTTTTGAGTACCTATGATGCCCTTTGGTCTCTGCAACGCTCCAGCAGTTTTCCAGGAGTTCGTCAACGACATATTCCGGGACCTCCTGTATTCCTGTGTTGTTGTTTATCTGGACGATATTCTAATTTTCTCCCCCGATCCTGAGTCCCGCATAATCCATGTACGACAGGTCCTCAGGCGTTTGAGGGCTACCCGCCTCTATGCCAAGCTCGAAAAATGTCTGTTCCACCAGAAAAGCCTCCCATTTCTCGGCTACATTATTTCGGACAAGGGCCTACAGATGGATCCGAGCCATACAAAGATTCCTGGGCTACGCCAACTATTATAGACAGTTTGTGCCACATCTCTCCTCACTGGTGTCTCCTATAGTGGATCAGCAAGACGTGAAAAGGTAAACGCTCACCTATAGATGTAGTCCTTCAATTGCCGCACGTAACCCGTCAACACACGGTACACACAGGGAGTGAGGAATCCGGCTGTAGGATCCAAGGCAGTGCAGAGGAAATCACAATGAAGAAACTCCAGCACTTGTGCTCGGGTTTAGGTACAAAATTCTTTAAACATGCATTTTAGTATGCAATCCGGTGGTTATGGCCACCAGCTGCAGAAGAAGCTTTCCTCAAGCTGAAGTCTGCGTTCGCTTCTGCCCCGATACTCACCCGGCCAGACACAGAAAAACCCTTCTTCTTGGAAGTCAATACCTCCTCGGTGGGAGCCGGAGCTGTGCTTACTCAAAAGGGTCCCAAAAGCAAGACTCTCACATGTGTTTTTTTCTCAAAAACCTTTTCCTCTGCTGAGAGAGACCGGGAATTACTGGCCATCAAGCTAGCCCTAGAGGAATGGCGCTATCTCCTGGAGGGGGCTCGACACCCGGTCAATATTTACACTGACCACAAGAACCTCCTCTATCTCCAGACAGCCCAGCGTCTAAACCCGCGCCAGGTTCGATGGTCCTTATTCTTTTCCCAGTTCAATTTTCTGATTAATTTCCAACCCGTGGAGAAAAAAGTCAAGGCCGATGCCCTCTCCCGTGCCTCTGACGTGGTAGGAGACGAACCAGCACCACGGCATGTCATCCCTCCCGAAAGGCTAATCTCTGCTGCCCCCATAGAGTTGCAACGAATCCCTCCGGGCAAGACTTATGTGCGACCAGCTCTACGGAAGACAATACTGTATTGGGGACATTGCTCTCGAGTGGCTGGACACAAATCTTGCTCTCTCATCTCCCGTTTTTATTGGTGGTCCAGTTTGGCCAAAGACGTTCGTGAATTCGTGGAGTCGTGTACTTCTTGTGCCCGCAACAAGTCTTCCCATCTCAAGCCGGCAGGTCTGCTGCAGCCACTCCCTAATCCCGATTGTCCTTGGACCCACGTGGCCATGGACTTTATTACTGACCTCCTGCCGTCCTCCAGTAATACCGTGATCTGGGTAGTCACGGATCGCTTTTCCAAGATGTCCCATTTTGTCCCTCTGCCAGGTCTACCCTCTGTTCCTCGTCTGGCCAGCATACTTTTTCAACATATTTTTTGGCTACATGGACTGCCCCGCCATATAGTCTCTGACCGGTGGGTCCAATTTATTTCTAGGTTCTGGCGCTCCCTTTGTAACCAGATACAAGTAAAATTGGATTTCTCTTCGGCCTACCACCCTCAGACCAACGGGCAGATGGAGAGGGTTAACCAGATATTGGGCATCTATCTGCAGCACTTTGTTTCTGCTCGTCAGGGCGACTGGGCCAATCTGTTACCTTGGGTAGAATTCTTATACAATTCGTTAGACTCCGTCTGCTGGTGCCGCCCCCTTCTTCATTGTCTACAGGCGACATCCACGCCCACCAATCCCCCTCTCTGTGCCCTCTGAGGTCCCGGCCGTGGAAGATTTGGTCCAGAACTTAACTGCCATCTGGGATCAGACACGCCAGTCTCTGCAACGGGCGTCTGCCTGCACTAAGAAGTAAGCAGTCAAAAAGAGAAGACCCCCACCTATCGTCTCACCTGTAGATAAAGTATGGTTGTCGGCAAGATACATCCGTCTCAAGATCCCCAACTACAAACTGGGTCCCCGCTTCCTGGGACCGTTCATGGTGCTGAAACGCATCAACCCTGTGGCATACAAGCTCCGCCTTCCCCCCACGCTGCTGATCCCGAACTCCTTCCACGTCTCTCTCCTGAAGCCAGTTATCCTGAATTGTTTCTCCCGGAAAGTTGCTCTTCCTTCTCCTGAGGCTGATGCCACGAACATCTTCACCATAAAAGAAATCTTGGCCATGAAAACGATAAAGGGGAAGAGACCTTTCCTCAGTGACTGGAAGGTGTTCGGGCCCGAAGAAAGGTCCTGGTGAGCCAGAGGAGAATATTCTGGATCGCACCCTGGTCCGCAAAGTCCTCCAAGACAGAAAGAAGGAGGGGCCTAAGGGGGGAGTACTGTCACGGCTGCCCCCGCGTTCCCCCCTCCGGTGGCATCTGTGCCCCACGGGCAAGTGGCGCTGTGACCCACATGTCGGGCCGCAGGTGCACTCGCTCCAACTTACCCAGCCACGTTCCTGACTGTTAAATTTAAAGGGCCAGCGCACCGGTTAATTCCATTGCCGGTCGCAGCCCCTATTTAAAACCTGCCACTTCCTGTGCCCAGCGCCGGATCTTTAGTGCCATTAGCCTACTGAGAAAGCGTTCCTGAAGTCTTGTTCTGATTACCGTGTACCGTACCATTTGCATCTGTCCCTCGACCATTACTTGGGGTCTTACCAAGTAATGGGTAGCCAATCTATCTAGTAGTGGGGGGCTACATATTTAATAGCGGGTTTGGCTAACTAATTTGGGGGGGCTACCAGCTTAATTGAGGATACCCATCTAAAAGAAGGGTCTAACTATCTATAGGGCCATATTTAGTATTCATTATGCCCTAGGCACTTTAGAAAGCTGTTGGGCAAATATTGATTAGTGTTTTTGTATTTCCAGGTGTCCCCACTGGTCTTCTTGTACTACATCGGACCAGTGTTGGATCCATTTCTTTAATAAAATGGTCAAAGAGTGATGTTATAATTATAATAATAATAATTATAATATTAACCATCCCACAAAAGGTATCCCCATTGACATAAAAGGTTTTTTTAACTTGTGAAACAAAACAAGTAATATATTTGCTAAAATGTCCATGTGGTTTTGTTTATACCGGTCAAACCAGTAGAAGTATACGAACTAGGTTAAATGAACATCACTCAGCTATAAGAACATACAGAATTCAAAGAGAACAACAAATAGATGGAAAAGATAAGATTCAGAAACATTTGGTGAAAATATGGTTGCGAGACATTTTTTTGAATATGCACATAATGTATCGGAACTGAGGTAGTGCGTTAAAGAACGGCTTACAGGAAATAATCCTAAACAAGTCAGAGAGGTTGCTCTGAAAGAAAGTTTATTGGATAGTTACACTAGAATCAAAAAGCCCAAAAGGGTTAAATGAGGATGTTAATTTTAAAGTGTTTTTATAAGGATTAGTTTAATAAAAGGTTAAATTCAGGAGTTAAATTCAGTGTGCAATAGCATGCTTGACAAAGAAGGCGAGTTTTACCCTCGAAACGTTGCACCTGTGTGCAGCACTGCCGGTTATCCTAGCAGCTCCCAGTTATCACTGGAATAGTGAGGATCAGAATTTTAAGGTACTTACCTGTTGTAAAAAAATGCCACGATGCATCGATTGTTTTTATTATTATATTTGAAAATGAAAAGTGTGCTAAAAGAAGTTTTTGTATTAATGAATTTGAAAAAATTAAATAAAAACAGAAACTTTGAAATAATATATTGGTCTATACTGCATATTGTTAAAGTTATGTTATTGTTACAAGTTGAAGAGGGGTCTCGTTATTAAATAGACCTACAGCATGTGCATACTAATTACTAAAAGCGGAGGTTTCTATAAAACTGTAGTGAGTTATGTTGTCAGGCAGTGTTTATTTAAATTAAGTTTTTTTATGTTGTTTTACTGTAGTTTTTTAAACTTGTTTTTACCAGTGTTAGTAAAGATGTCTGACAGGACTTCCGGTTCCGGCGCGTGCATGGCCGGCAGCTGCGACTGAGAGCTCCGTCTCAGCCCCGTCTCTCTCCGGGCTTAACCACGGCATACCTGCCTCCAAAGCGGCACCGACAGGTGCCTGAACATCCAGGCGCCCTCCGGTCGCAAGGGACGGCGCCGCGATCCTCTGCGGTAAGCTCTGGCAATACTATATACCCGGAACTCCGGGACGCCTGCACTGCTCTCGAAGATGGCGCCGGATCCCCCACGCTCCATGAGGAGTGGGCGCGGGCAGCTAATGGCGGCTAATTTAGATGCTGAGGAGGGAGAGTTTTACATAGACACAGGGGACACTCTGGAGGCACAGGCAAGGGACGCAGCACAACAGCTTGATAACAGGAGCTGCCAAGCAGCCATGGAGGGCTCTCAGAAGTCAGCCCCAGCGTCACAGAGCACACCATCAGTGTCACAGGGGTTAAGAATGGAGGAGGGGGACCTAGAGGAGACCCTACCAGGGCTAAATATCTCCTGTAAAGCCATGGCAGTGACAGTGGCCAGACTCCTTGCCCGAGACATACTAGCCTCCTTTGAAGCAACCATATTTGCCTCAGTTAATGCTGCAGTAATGTCAGCAGTTTCAGCCCTACACACTGAATTAAAGACTCACTCTCATCAGATCACTGAGTTGGAGGAGAGAGTAAATGTGGCGGAGGATGACCTCCTGGGAGCCCGAAGTACTATGGAGAGATTAATGAAACGAACCGAGTATTTGCAGGAGAAAGTTGAAGACTTAGAAAATCGTTCACGCAGGAACAATTTAAGGATCATAGGCCTGAACGAGTCAGTCCTGTCGAAACAACTGCATGACATCTGCGCAAAATTTATCCCGCAAGCACTGGGCCTGAAGGCTCCTTTAAAAGTTGAACGAGCCCACAGAATTGGGCCGCCAAGATCTACATCCAAGGAAGTCGCGGGTCAAAGACCCAGATCTGTTATAGTGCGATATCTGGACTACTCTGAAAAAAACAATGCTCCTCCAAGCATATCGTGCACACAAGTCTCCCCTGACACTTAAAGGCGATAAAATTCTTCTGTTCGCGGACTACTCGATTGACGTCGCTAGGAAAAGAAAACAATTTTCCAATATCTGCACAGCTCTTGTTAAAAAGCAAATCCGCTTTAACCTACAGTTCCCAGCCTTACTTAGAATTTTCCCAGAACAAGGATCACCGATTCTTTGCCAGTCTGTAGAGGATGCGGAGGACTTTCTAGACAGCCTAACCCAAAAAGGAGGACCCTCAAGGAAACTGGAAGAGAAAAGACTGGAAAAAGAACGGAGAAGTCAACAACAAATCAACAAGAACAGAGCTAGCCAAGAGCAAGAGGACCCTCGCCAACCACAGGGACAATTTCGGACTGAATCAACACAGGTTTATGGTCTCAGGACCAGTTTCTTTATGTACTGTCTGAGGTTTCCCCCTGTGTAACTGATCTTCATAGTCACACTGAGGGGAGTTTTTTTTTTTTTTTTTTTTAGATGGCTGCACAGGGTGGGCAACATTGTTGAATAAGAAAGAGCTTTTAGAGACAGCTTCAAAGGGTAAATTAGATGTAGAGTTTAGGCAGTCAATGATATCTTCATACAAGAGACGGGGAGGGGAAGGGTTTTCGAAGTAAGTGTTAATGTTCTCACAAGTTAAGGAGGAAGCGAGTTTTGCCTCCGCCAAGATGCATGAAAAAAGAGAAGTCCGTGAAACTCAGAAAGGAAATGATAGAGGAGAAAGGAGGTTTTTGCAACAATGTTTGTTAGGGGGATGGCTTGTTAGGGGGGGGAAGGGGAGAGTACCATGCTTCTAAGTATCTGGATTCCATTTTCATTAGTATGGGAAAGTATATCAAATGCGGATAGTTACATGGAATATCAATGGGTTGCGTTCCCCCCCACAAGAGAACGATGGTATTACGGCATCTTAAAAAGCTAAAACCCGATATAGTCATGCTCCAAGAATCCCATCTCATGGAGAGGGATTATGTACGCCTCAAAAAATTCTGGGTTGGAGAAGTACGTGGGTCAGCAGCAGTACAGGGCAAAGCGGGAGTGGTCATGCTTTTTCATAAAAACACCCCATGTAAAATCGTTAGTCAGGAACTTGATGAGGAAGGGAGATACATGAAGGTTCATCTAGAAACCCCAGCGGGAAATCTCATTCTATTTAATATCTATGCTCCAAATACACAGGGTAAACAATTTTTTCAAACTCTGGGAACATCCATCCTGAAAGAAAGTGGTAGCAAAATTCTAGTGGATGGTGACTTCAACAGTGTCATGAATGAATCAGAGGATAGGAAACGCACCACCCAGAGACCGGGGAGGGGGGGGGATCTAGTCAAAGTCCCATAGCTAGACTTTGTGATACAACAGGCCTATTAGATGTATGGAGGCAATTGAATCCCAAGGAGAGGCAGTTCACCCATTTCTCGCATGTCCGCCTTTTGTGGTCTAGGATTGATTATTTCTTAGCCAACACCCCACTGAAAGGAAGAGTAGACTCAATCGATATCGGGGATCTTGTAATCTTGGATCATTCCCCGGTGGTTATCTCTCTACAAGATCTGCACCCCCAAAGGCACAGCTATCCTGTGGCGCTTCCCTGGCGCTCTCATGGCGGATGACCAGTTTAAAGAATTATTGAAAGGGTGGTGGAGAGAATATGCGCAGGAGAACAGTTCGCATGACACCACGCCGGGTCTTTTCTGGGACACAGGGAAAGCGGTGCTCAGGGGATGGATAATGTCCTACGTGGCAGCTAAAAAAAAGACACTAAGGAAAAATTTTGATAATGCAACAGCTCAACTGAGGCAGGCCTATACAAAATTTGTGCTTCATTCCAATGAAGAAAATAGGGCTAGATGGACCTCAGCAAAGGAGCAATTTGAATTGCAACAGAAGAGGCTGGAGCTTTTTCTGGGGGATCGACTTAAAGCGTCCCTGTTCAGATTTGGCAACAAATCTGGTCGTCTGTTGGCAAACCTAGTTAAGGGTAGTAGGGGTTCGACGGGTATTCTTTGTCTGTAAAATGACAAAGCCTCATTGGAAACAGACCCAAAGAACATCAACACAATATTGGCCACATATTACAGAAAACTTTACTCGCAAAACCCCTGTGATAGTAGCAAGGGAGTGGATTTTCTTAGAAATATACAGATGAGTACTATCTCAGAGGCTGACAAGGAAATGCTAAATGCGAACATCAGGGAGGAAGAAATAGAGGCAGTCATCAGGGAATTGCCCGTGGCTAAAGCGCCAGGTCCTGATGGGTTTTCAGGCGATTTTTATAAAATTCTGATAAAAGAAGTGGCCCCTACGCTAACCAAGGTGTCTGAGGAGATAATCGAAAAACATACAATGCTACCGTCCGTCGATACGGCGTATATAAAGGTCATACCCAAAAAGGGCAAAGATCCCCTACAACCCGAGTCGTATAGGCCCATCTCCTTAATCAATCAAGATGTCAAAATAATTTCGAAAGTGATGGCGAATAGGCTGTCCATTATAATGCCCAAACTTATAGGGGTGCATCAATTAGGCTTCATAAAAGGTAGATCAGCAGTCAAAAATATCAGGGCAGTGTTTGCAGCACAGGATGCGGTCGAGAGAGGTGCACAAGATGGATTGTCGCAGGCCTTACTGGGCATAGATGCGGAGAAGGCCTTTGACAATGTGAATTGGCAATGGTTAAATTTAGTACTTGATAAAATGGGCTTCTTGGGTCAATTCAGAAGCTATCTAACTGCTATGTACAAATTACCACAAGCGCGGATTCATACACCAGAATTTATTTCGACCCCAATACACCTCCAAAAGGGCACAAGGCCCGGATGCCCACTCTCCTTCATGTTATCTAAGAGTGCTTTGGAACCGTCAGCCATACATTTACTGACCTCTGAGATTTTTAGGGGCCTTAGGGTAGGCTCTAGGGAAATTAGGGTTACGTGCTTTGCCGACGATATGCTCCTCTCTTTGGAAGACCCAGTACAGCATTTAGAAGGGGTTCTAGACACATTAACTAAATTTGGGGAATTTTCAGGTTTTAAAATTAATAAATCAAAATGTCAGCTGCTACCCTTGGGATATAACAGGCCCCCATTGCATAGGCTGCGCGGAGTAGAAGTGGTAAACTCCTTGACCTACTTGGGTATCAAGATTGGCACTAAGGGCGCTGTGACGTATCGACTGAATTATCCTCCTCTGATAGCCAAGATATTGGCGGAGTTGGAGAGATGGAGGGATTTGCCTCTTTCTATTATGGGCAGAGTACAACTAATTAAGATGGTGAGTTTTGCGAGACAGCTCTATCCCCTGCAAAACATACCGCTGTTGCTGCAACACCTAGACATTAAGAGATTGCGGAACGCTTTTGCAAAGTTTATTTGGAAGGGGAAGCGGTCCAGGATTAGCTATAAGAAACTCACGATGGGAAGATTACCGGGGGGGGGGGGGGGAGGCACAGCTTCCAAATTTGAGGCTCTACAACCTGGCGGCTATGTGGAGACATGTAAGGGATTGGCTGGAGGACACAAGTTTATTTTCCAACACGATTTTAGAGACTCAGTTGGCGAATCCTCATAATCTAGTAACACTCCTGCACCTCCCATGGAAAGTCCAAACCAGTGAGGTGAAACAAAGTCTGGTCCTAAGATACACTTTGGCGACCTGGCGTCATGTCAGGAAATTATTTAAAAGACCCAAGTATATCTCTCATTATTTTCCATTGTGGGATACGCCATCATTCAAACCTGGGAGGGAGAATAAATTTTTTACCAGTTGGAAGTCAAAGGGAATCAAGAAATTGGGAGACCTGTTGTCGCCCTTGGATGGTTCCTTACTTCAATGGAGGGACATGGAGGAGAAGTTTGGGTTAGGCCAGAATCACATCTTCCAGTACAAACAGATAGAAAGTTTTTATAGATCTAAGGTCACAACCTCCAATCTCTGGGAGAAACTAGAGAATTCTCGGAAATATGTAAGAAGGAGGACTGTAGGGGGTTATTATCCAAAATATACGCCAGCTTACATAGGAAGGAAACGGAGGCTCAAGAAAGCATTCTTTTCAACAGTTGGGAGTCCCAGCTTCTGGACCCTGAGATTTCTCAAAAAATCCTTAAAGGGATGACACTGGTACGAAAAGCGGTGGTAAATGAGCAGTGGAGGGAGGTGCTTTTTAGGTTAGCACACAAAGCTATCTACGCATTTAATATTCCGCATGGTACCGACGCTACAGGGTATTTACAATCCTGCCCGAAGTGCGGGTTAAACAAAGCAAACCTTTACCACTTCATGTGGCAATGCACAGAGGTTCAGGGGTTTTGGCGTAAGGTACTTCAATATATTAAAGATACTTGGAAATGCTCAATAACCTTTAAACCGCAAGGTTTACTGTTTCATTATGTCACTACGGAATCAGACACTGAGAGGGGGGAGAGCTCGTTGGTGACAACGAAAGGAGTGCACATCACTTTATTAGTGGCTAAAAAATGTTTGTTGAGACACTGGTTGGTTTCTACGCTCCCTGAACTCACTGAGCTCCGGGATTGTCTGAAACAAGCATTGTACATGGAGAAGCTGGAGGTAGAACGAAACAAAGACAAAGATGCCAAAGGATTCTTGAAAAAATGGAAATCTTTTATTTCTGCACAGTACACCAAGGACGAGATCAAATCTTTACTGGAACCGTTCAAATACACAGAATACTATCTGTTGGAGAAACTAAAAGGTACATTAGGGAATCTAGATCTAGGAGATTAGCTCCGTAGGGCAAGGGTACTCTGCAGGGGGTTACCAGTTGGGTCATGTTCTGGGGGGTAGGAACTTTGGTGGGGGACGGGATATGTTAATAACATAAAATTGGAAGATAGTCTTTTTTTTGTTATTTAAACTCTGTGATCTATACTGTATGCCTGATCTTTGATTCTCGTACAGTTGTACTATGCATGATAATGGCATTTATGTTGCGATGACTATATTCCTCAATAAAAATTAAAAAAAAAAAAAAAAAAAAGATGTCTGACAGACATCTCTTTATTATTAGGACTGTGGCTTGTTGTCAGCTTGTAGTGTTTTTTTGTTACCTGAAGGCTGACACTAAGCCCCAGTGCTAGTAATACAGAAATGTCTGTCTAAGACATCTTTTACTAACACTGGAATAAAATGGAAAAAAGACACAAAAGGGCTTGTCCACACTGCACGGTTTTACAGACGGTTTTTGGTTTTGAAAACTGTCTGTAAATCATGTGACAACTTTTAACATTGACCTTAATGGAAAGTCCATTGTATCTACAATAAGATACCAGTCCCAAAAATGTCTGGAGAGAAGATACTGAATTAGGAAGACATATGTTCTCTATGGCTTTTCTTCTTTCAGTGGTAAGGTGTCTTAAGCCTTGTAAAATATGATGTCCTAGAAAAACCATGATAGTACAACAAAACTCGAGTTTCATTTTTGAAGCTTTACACACTTTATCACATAAGAATCGAAGGAAAGAAACTGATACTAATTTGGCAAGGGCCATTCTGCCAGGACTAGTGACATTGCAGCCATGTAGATAATAGGTGTATTCTGTGCATCTTGGGACAATACTACCCATGTATACTGTTTTCTCTTGAGAGTAAAAGCAAACAGATACCAGAAATTCTTATATAAAGGAACAAACCAAAATGCATTTGCTAAATCAAGAACTGTAAAATGAGTAGCAGTACTTGGGATTTGTGCCAACAGCATGTGTGTTCAGTACAATCAGTATGTTTAAAAGTCACTGCATTTATTGCCAGTTGGTCATGAACCATCCAGTATTGCATGTCTACATCTACCTTCTTCCTAATGAGAAACAGTGGTGTATTGTATGGGGAGATAGTTTCAACAGTTACCTATTTTTTATAGTTTTTAAATGTTATGAAAGATTGCATCCATTTGTATGATGCTAAGAGGATGTTGTGGTTTTGTGGGCAGAGGCACTCCTTTTAACTCTACCTTAACTGGTGGAACATTCAATTTTCCCATGTCCATCGCCCCTGTGGATCATAAATCATGTGGTACGAGTTCAAGAAGACTTTTGTCAAGTAGGAGGGTTGTACATTTAAGATGTATCTCAGACCCTGGGACACTTCTAGGTTAATATGCCTGGTGTATAGAGGTGGAATGTCCATGATGTTATGTGCAAAGTAAGAAAAGCAGACACCAGGTATATGATAAGAAATAATAACAGCCCTTTTTACTGAGCAATGATTAACAGTTTCACAGAGGATGCATGGAATTTAGTCTCTGGTAATGGAATACAGTCTCTGGTAATACTTGTAAGTGGAATGCCCTTTTAGTTGACTAGCAATAGAAAGCAGGTATGGGAGCAATGTTAGACAAGATACAGTTCAATACCTTTGACTTGAAATTAATTTGGAATTTCACAGTCCTACTGTATATTACTTTACAAATGAAGTCTTTACCACTTGGCTCATGGTGAGCAGCTTTGATTAAAATAATTGTACTCACAGATGATGAGCGGCAGTGTTCTATGGCATTATGTCGGTCTAACAGGAACATAACTTGATAGCCACAAAGCTCTGGAAACCAGAAGAGCAAAGGGGTGCTTGGGTCAGTTTCTCCCTTCTGTCTTAGTTCACTCCTTTTATGGAGGCGATGAGTATCTGACTTGATATCCCCTCGGTAAGGACTGGAATTAATAGCAGGAGAGTGTTGATATCTGCATGGTCTGTGTGGTTCTCCAACATTTGGGCCTGGTTGTAGTTAGTGGAATTCACCCACAGCAAGTGTGCTGCTGGAAGCACATCAAGCACACCCAGTCAGACTACATTTGTCTGCACACGGCGCTCTCACTAACTGAATGATTGGCAGCCTTCTATAAGAGAGATGCTGGGCTAGGTAGACACCACCCACATGATTCCCACTTTATAAAATTTCTGTCATTAAGGTGAAAAGGCTAGTTACAGCCATTAGGGAGTAAGCTTACAAGAAATTTACATTGCTGTTACTAAGTGATAGCAATATGCAATGTGAACACATAATATGACTCAATCTTGAAGAATAGACAATACCCTCACTGGAACAATCTGAGCACATGTCTGCACTGGATACCACAGCAGGACTTCTAAAAACTGTGCAGTTTGTGAACTGTTTGTATGCTGGGCTGAAGGTGTGTCGTGAGAGAACAAATGTACTAAAACGGAAAGATGGATCAGGTTATAGAAGAAGAGGTAGCTCAACACTCAATTAACCATTTTGCCAAAGGCAAAAATTAGACCTCTGTATTCAACCCTATATAAATGCATAAGACAACTTTTAATTAATTCCCATATAGAGAAAAGGGGTTCAAAATGACTAAAATCATGGTCCAAAAGTATATCCAATTATTGTAATAAACTGGAAAATGTAGAGGTAGAAATAATACACATAAATAATTGAAACTATCTAGCTCCTAAATATGTTAGCCTATCTGAACTGCCAAAGTAGGGGGTGCCTGTCTTGTGCCTATTTGCACTGTAATAGCCAATATCAACCACCTACCATTTTACCACAATGCATAAGTATGGGAATGCATTTGCAGTATACATTCACAACCAAAGTAAAAGGACTAAATCTACATAGACGACTTGGCCAGTATATCAGGCAGTCAGCATATATCCCATTTTAATACAAACCTGTTATGCCCAATGCCAAAAGACAAAAGTACACCCCAGATGTGAACAAACAATAACGAAACCAGGACAATCACTACACAAGTGCAAGTGATACGGCTGGCCTCCAACACACAAGAAGTCATCAGTGTCCGTGCGTGCTTTCATCATTTGTTGAAAAATCTTAGGCCTCTCCTCAATGCAAAAATAAAGAAGGCCTGGAGTGGGCACAATTAAGAACAGGGCTGGAACTAGCAACATGGAGATGGACTGGCAACACACAGGAATAATATGCACTAGAATATCTACTATGTATTAAAGGGTTAGTATCATTAAATGGTCTTCAGAATAAGGGGACAGTGAAAACAAGCAACTTTGCAATTGGATGTCATTAGCAAAGTAGTCTAGTTTTCACAGAATCCCTTATCTTCTGTTTCTGTAAACGCAGTTCCCCAGTGCCGGTCAGATTCCTCTTCATTTCATGTCATTGGCTGACGGCTCTAATAATTTACATTCTGTCTGGCCCTCGGTCGTATTCACGGGAGCATGCATTCCTGCCTCTCTCAGAGAATAAGGAGCCGGCAGCATTTCACTCTGCACACCCTGTGTAAACATTGCAGGGAGATCTGTGCTACTCTGGATGAGTTTGTAGAAGACTGGATTCAACTGTAACAAACCTCCAGCTGTGAGAGGAGAAGAGATCAGTGCTATGAGTTCATAGAAGGCTGTCTAGACTGAATGCAGACATGTGGTATATAAACAGCTCTTACAAAATAAGACTGCATAGGGAGAGGACACAGTCAGACCCATCTTAACAGCATTATGGGCCTCTGGGCAGAGCTTTGAACTGGCCCCCCAACCAATGCAGAATACAGATAATACATCACTTATACCAAAAAAGTAAACACCATAAAAACAAAACCACCGCAAACATGGTGCAAGTACGTTTTTTTCACATTTCACCCCACTTAGAATTTTTCTTCAAATTCCCAGTACATTACATGGTACGTTCATGGCACCAATTAAAACAAACATCTTGTCCCACAATAAACAAGCCATCATGTGTCTATGTAGATAAAAATAAAAAACAATCTTTTTATACAGAATTGACGTACCACAACTAGGGCTGTATTTACAGCGCAGACTGCCCTAGGTACTGAGCTTGAAAATGTCCCTCAACTTAGGAGAGGTTCACACAATGTATTAGGCAACGTAGGCTTAGATACACAGGGCCAGCAGATATTATAACACCGGACAGGCTTTCAAACACAGGACCAGCAAATATTATAACACCGGATAGGCTCATACACAGGGCCAACATATAGCATACACTGGATAGGCTTAGATACACAGGGCCAGCAGATAGCATACACTAGATAGACTAAGATATGCAGGGCCAGCAGATAGCATACACTGGATAGGCTTAGATACGCAGGGCCAGCAGGTGGCATACACTGGATAGCTTAGAATGCAGTCATAGATACATACACTGGATAACTTAGTACGCAGGCCAGCAGGTGGCACACACTGGATAGCTTAGATACGCAGGGCCAGCAGATGCATACACTGATAGCTTAGATATGCAGGGACAGCAAATGGCATACACGGATAGGCTTAGATACGCAGGGCCAGCAATGCATACACTGATAGCTTAGATACCAGGACAGCAGATGCATACACTGGATAGCTTAATACCAGGACAGCAATGGCTACACTGATAGGCCTTAATACCAGGACAGCATTGGCTACACTGATAGCCTAACATTAGGACAGCTAATCATACTTAGATACGCAGGGACAGCAGATGGCATACACATCCCCCCCAACACCCCACACCTCCCCTCACTCCTAACACCCCACTTCTAAGCCCCACTCGTAACACCTCACACCTCCCCCCACTCCTAACACCCTGCACACCTCCCCTCACTCCTAACACCTCCCACACCTCCCCCACTCCTAACACCCTCCACACCTCCCTCCACTCCTAACACCCCACACACCTCCCTCTACACCCAACATGCCCAAACCTTTCCCCCAACCCCCCAACATCCCTCACTCCTAACACCTCCACACCTTCCCCTACTCCTAACACCCACACCTCCCCCAACTCCTAACACCCCCACACCACCCCCAACTCCTAACACCCTCCCACCTCCACAACACCTCCCACTCCTAACACCCCACACCTTCCCCCCACTCCTAAAATGCCACACCTCCCCCCACTCCTCCCCCACCCTCAATCACTAACTAGTTATGATGTCCAGAGAGCAGGGGACTGGGCAGTCTTCATCTCTTCACTGCTGAAGGTATGAGAGTACAGGGAGGGGCAGCGCTGCTCTTCTCTCTCCTCAGCAGTCTTCTACTCATAAGTGGCGTGCACTGCTGGGGAGAGAGGGAGGGGCAGGGCCAGGGGCGTAACTAGGGAAGCCTGGGCCCCAAAGCAAACTTTTGGATGGGCCTCCCCCCCCCACCTCCGCGACCACGAACATCTACCTGGACCTCTTAAGTCATGTAGTTACTAGATAATACAAGGAGTCATTACCTCACCATAGATATCACCATCATACTGCTACCAGACAAATACCAAGACTAACATTACCAATAACACTACTACATCTGGACCGGGTTATACCGCCAGAACATGACCACAAATTACCATCACATAGTGAATAAATAAAACCCTTGTCCTATTACTGAATAAAGATCAATATTCGCGCCATATAGTGGTATATACCAGTGTAGACATGTGCCCTTCAAACTGTACATTACCTCCATATAGTGACCATATAATGGTAGACACCAGTGTACACAGGCTCTGCAGACTGTATATTACCATCATACAGTCACTATGTAGTGGTAGATAGCAGTGTACACAGGCTCTGCAGACATGTAAGTGATTACAGTGCAGTTACATCTTGTCACTCACAGGCGACGTTTCTCCGATGAGTAGTTGACTTTCCCTTTTGTTCTGCATTCGGTCCAGACCGCAATGATGACTCCTCCCGGCCACTTGTCCATGCAGATTTGGACACAAATATATTACAATCCTGACAAACATCCCAGGGGTGGGAGAGTGGGTACTGGCCATAGCTTAGAGGCCCAGTCTCCTAGAGGGGAAGGGAGGAACAGAGGATTCAACCCCATATAGGTAGGCAAGTAGGGTTTAGGTAACTATAGGGGGCCAAATAGATAGGCAGGGTTTGGGTAGCCATAGGGAGCAATATAGGTAGGCAGGGTTTAGGTAGCCATAGGTAGCCATATAGATAGGCAGGGTTTAGGTGGGTTATAGGGGCCATATAGGTAGGTAGGCAGGGTTTAGGTAGCTTTAGGGGGTCCCATATAGGTAGACAGACATGCTTTAGTGGGGCTTTTGAGTCTATATAGGCAGGCAGGCTTTAGGGGCTAAATAGGCAGGCAGGCTTTAGGGAGCTATAGGGGCTATATAGGCAGGCAAGCTTTAGGAGGCTATATAGGCAGGCTATAGGGGGCTCTAAGCTATATAGGCAGGCTATAGGGGGCTAAAGGGGCTAGATAGGCAGGCTATAGGGGCTACAGGGGCTAGATAGGCAGGCTATAAGGGCTAGATAGACAGGCTATAGGGGCTACAGGGGCTAGATAGGCAGGCTATAAGGGCTAGATAGGGAGGTATAGGGGCTACAGGGGCTAGATAGGCAGGCCATAAGGGCTAGATAGGCAGGCAATTGGGGCTACAGGGGCTAGATAGGCAGGCTATAAGGGCTAGATAGGCAGGCTACAGGTGCTACAGGGGCTAGATAGGCAGGCTATAGGGGATAGATAGGCAGCCTATAGGGGCTACAGGGGCTAGATAGGCAGGCTATAGGGGCTACAGGGGCTAGATAGGCAGGCTATGGGGCTACATAGGCAGGCTATAGGGGCTATAGGCAGACTATAGGGGCTAAAGGGGCTAGATAGGCAGGCTATAGGGTGCTACAGGGGCTAGATAGGCAGGCTATAGGGGGCTACAGGGGCTAGATAGGCAGGCTATAGATGCTACAGGGGCTAGATAGGCAGGCTATAGATGCTACAGGGGCTAGATAGGCAGGCTATCGGGGCTACCGGGGCTAGATAGGCAGGCTATAGGGGGCTACAGCGGCTAGATAGGCAGGCTGTAGGGGCTACAGGGGCTAGATAGGCAGGTAGTGGAATTAAAATAAGAAATCACCTACTTACCTCGGTCCCCGATCCCTCCGATGCACCGCGCTCCAGCCTCTGTGCTCGGCGCGGGCGGCGCAGTGATGTGATCTCACTGCGCCGCCCACGTAATCACTGGGAGCTGGCAGGGGAAGTAGCAGAGCGGAGCTCCATTCTGCTACCTCCGGGCAGCGCTGCTTTGAACGCTCGGGCCGGAGGGCCCGGACATTCATAGGCAGCATGCGCCAGGCCCCGCAGCTCTGCGCTCGCCGCAGTGAACTGTATGTTCACTGCCGGCGGACAAAGGAGCGGCATTACTAGGGGAGCAGACGTAGTGGCACGGGCCCCCTGGTCAGGGCTGTAGTGCAGGAGCTCAGAGTAAGTAAAGAGTAAAGTGCAGGCATGGCACAGCAATAGCAGGGGCCGCATCAGGCATCGCTGTAGCCTGGCCCCTGCTCTGACTGCCGCGCCACCTTGTCTGCGCTATAAAGTGCAGGCACGGCGCAACAGAGAGGCGCGCCAGACCAACCAATGTTCCTGGGTGTATTCACTGTCACTGGGCAGGGTACACAGCTGCCCGAGGGCGGCCCCTGTGATTGTGGGGCCCCCGGGCAACCGCCTACCTTGCCCAATGGAAGAGACAGCCCTGGACACAGTGACATGTGGACTCAGACAGAGAGTGGAGGGGAAGAGCACACTGACTCAGGAGCGAGCATGAACAATGAAGGGGGGGATGATGTCATCCCCCTTCAGTTAAGAGACACCCAACTGGGAGGGAAAGAAACGCCCCTGTATTTCAGGAAATTAGAGAATCAAGCTTCAAGAAAACAGCCGAACTGATGAAGCGATATATGTTTAAATAGTAAACATAAGAAACTTCAAATTTTTTTTAGTAAAACACTCGGAATCTTTTATAATGACGTTGATTCTAATAGGAGCAATAATATAATAGGACAAAAAATTTCAAAGCACGGAATTTTTGAGATTTAGAATAAACATACAATAGCACATACAAGCTATCAGCAATACTTACTATATAAAGGGGGTAAAAGAAAACCCCAACCCCAAAGATGGCACTAATTTACAGCTACGTCAATTTCTTAATTGCCATAGCAAAGGTAATACATATTTATATATTGCTTCTTGCACGTACCCTAAGTTGCATGCGGGAGTTTAGTAGAAGAATATCTAAACACATTAGCTGCATTAATAATGGTGTGGATTCCTCTCCCACCACATGAGATCTCATTATCAAAATAAATTAGATACCCTATGGTCTTGGGGTATACATAAACTTAAATTGGTCCCCAGAGGAGGTGACCTATAAAGAAAACTTCTACAATATTAAGCATTCTGGATTTAAAGACTGAAGAGTTTAAGCCCACACGGTTTAAATTAGTGGTTTTCTTTTACCCCTTTTAAATAATAAGTATTGCTGATGGCTTGTATGTGCTATTGCATGTTTATTCTATATCTTAAAAATTGGGTTCTTTCACATTTTTTGTCCTATTATATTATTGCTCCTATTACAATAAACGTCATTCTGAGGGTATGTTCACACGACGTACAGTAATTGGGGTGTGTCGCGGATTAACGCGTATTGCCAAAGCACCAGGGGGCCGCAGCCTGCTGGCCCCAGTGACATGCACTGTTTGCGGCACGTAATCGCCACGAACAATTGACGTGTCAATTCTCCTCCCGCGCGTACAATACGATCGTATTGTACGCATGGGGGGACGACGCATAATCCATAGCTCTCTTTCAGAGCTATGAATTACCGTAATTGCGACGCGCATTTCACTACTATTTAATACATAGTAGATATTCTAGTGCATATTATTCCTATATGTTGCCAGTCCATCTCCATGTTGCTAGTTCCAGCCATGTTCTTCATTGTGCCGGCTCCAGGCCATCTTTATTATTGCATTGAAGAGAGGCCTAAGATTTAGCAACGTATGATGAAAGCACACAGGACACTTACGACTTCATGTGTGTTGGAGGCCGGCCGTATCACTTGCACTTATGTGGTGATTGCCCTGGTTTCATTATTGTTTGTTCGCATGTGGGGAGTACTTTTGGCATTGGGCATGACAGGTTTGTATTAAAATGGGACATATGCTTGACCCTGAGCAGCGCCTACCCCTCGTTGCCACTTGACCAAAGATAACCTTGCCTCTCCCCTTGCGTTACCAATAAAGACACAGAGACCTTGGCTTGGATAAATTTGGCCACAGCAGCCATTTTATTAACGATAACAAACATAAACAGTCATCATAAAGCGAATGAGTATCTCAGTACCCATACGCCCGAACCCAGCAACCAATTGGGGCTGAGGTCCTTGGAGCCAAGATGCAAAGTCCTACCGGGGCCTGGCGAACCATCCACCTTTTTCCACGTTCTTGCCCCCAGCCGTCAAACCCCCGGCTTCAGGGCACCCAGAGCCATCTCAGACGGCTATTTCCTCCATAAACTGCTCCCAAGGCCGATGCCCTGCGGAGCCCAAACCTTCGCCAGGCCGTTCCATCACCAATTTTGGAGCCAAGCAGAGCCTGACTCCCCCCAACTACTTTCACCGACTCCAAGGACCCCAACCCGCCACGCCACTGCGACATTCCTCCATCAAAATTGCCATTCCACACTCCAGCTAAAAGGTCCTTCGCGACCTCAAACCGTCCCCACAAACCTCCCCCCCCCCTCTAACTTAGGGCGGGAGGGTGGGACTGCTTCTCTGCTTCTCTCCTGCGCAAGTGATCCCGCGCGGCGCGAGTGCCGTTTATAAGTTGGCGCCTCCCCGCACGCCACGCCTAACTCCTCCCCTCACGTTCTCCTCACGTCGGCGCCCCGGGGTCATGAGGGCCCCCCCCTTAAAGGGCTGCGCCCCCCATGTCCGCCCCGAGTTTGACCCTGACACGCCTAACCCCGTCCACTTGACCAAATAACCTTCTCGCCCCCCTTCGTTACCAATAAAGACACAGAGACCTTGCTTGGATAAATTTGGGCCACAGCGCCATTTTATTAACGATAACAAACATAAACATCATCATAAAGCGAATGAGTATCTCAGTACCCATACGTCCGAACCCAGCAACCAATTGGGGCTGAGGTCCTTGGAGCCAAGGTGCAAAGTCCTACCGGGCCGGCGAACCACCACCTTTTCCACGTTTTTGCCCCCAGCCGTCAAACCCCCGGCTTCAGGGCACCCAGAGCCATCTCAGACGGCTATTTCCCCCATAACACCCTCCCCAAGGCCGATGCCCTGCGGAGCCCAAACCTTCGCCAGGCCGTTCCATCACCAATTTTTGGAGCCAAGCAGAGCCTGACTCCCCCCACTACTTTCACCGACTCCAAGGGAAACCCCAACCCGCCACAGCTAGCGACCATACACCTCATATCGCGAAGCCCCCACAGCCCCAAAGCTCTCTCTAACCCTTCCCTAATGCCTAAAACCACAATCCATGCCAACTGCATTTAAATGAAACACCATCCTTCCCCAGAAATCAAATTTCCCAAGCTCCCCTATGCCTTATAACAAAACCCCCATTCCTGGCCACAAAGGACGCCACCGCCGTGTTCACTTTTATCCTCGCCTTTTCAATACCAGCCACCGACTCCGCGTTCCTCCAGGACAATCTACGCACAATATCCGACCATAAAATCACCATTCCCGGGTATAAAGCCCACAATCTGAGGATATCATAGCGCATATCCCGAATTAACTCTCTAATGGGACGCAACCCGAGATCGTTGCCCCCGACATGCAACACAACTAGGTCTGGTGGCCTATCCCAGATGGCGAACTGTTGAAAATCCGGAAGGACCTGTCTCCATCTGAGGCCTCTCTTGCCGATCCACCGAACCACTGCCAACTCTTCCGGAATCCCCAGTTGTCGCCCGCTAGGCCGCAGAGCCGCTCGTTCCGCTCCCCAATGAACAAAAGAGTGTCCGTAAATCCAGGCAATCCGGCGTCCTGCAATAAAGAATAAACAAACCACCACCATAGGGCCGGGGCAAACCGAGCCCCAACAGCCACCCTAGAGGAAACCCGAGCAGAAAGAGAAGAAGGGGTAACCACCAGCTCAACCCCCCTAACTTAACCCTCGCCCCTTCCCCCCCTCTGCTACCATACGCCTTGCCCAAGTGCGGCGAATGTAGCCTTATAACGCCCGACTCCCATCTCCCTATTTTTTTAACCAGTTCGGCGTCCAAACCCCATCCTGCAGCCTCCGTTGCAGCCCCTATTCTAAACGAGTGGGGAGCAAACTGAGATGGATCCAAACCAAGAACCCCCAGACAACGGCGAAAAACCGTTGTGAATTGAAAACGTGACAGAAACTGGCCGTTTTCATGCAATAGCAGAGGGCCAGGCTCACCAACCCGCAACCTCCTATATTCCCAAAAACAACGAACTGGGCACATTTCCGCCCCCACAACCTCTCCCAACTTCAATATTTTACCCCTACCCAACTGGTCCGTCTTTGACCTTCTAAGCCGCACAACCAGACTCCCCGCCGCGCAGGACACATCCTCCGACCTCAAGCCCCCCACCACCTTTTTGCTCGGACAAACCAATTCCCCCACTCTTAAGGCACCAAAAAAGGCTAGCGAGAAAGCCAAGCGGAATAACACTGCTTCAAAATCCAACGTGCATACTTCCCTTAACACCGTCCCTAACCTCTCCAACAGTGAAAAAACAACCGGGCGCCTACAATCAACCGTAGCCGCGCCCCTACGATAACCTTTTAAGGCTTGAACTACCCCAAAAGCCTTGGTCACGTCAACCATCCCCCTTGCCTTAAAACCAAAAGCCAATCCCGTTATAAAGCGCGTAACCCTCGAGGCAGACCAACCCTCGTTCCCAGCGTGTCCAATAAAACTAAACAAAGCTGCCACCCTATCCTCCGTTGTGACTATGAGGTCCAGCCCTTACAGCCAATCTCCCATAACCCCCATGACCGGTAAAAGCTCCAAGTGCCTTTAGCTAAGGAGACCTGAAAAAACGTTGGGCGGTATCGAAACCAAGTCCACATCCTCTCGGGCACTCGACCCCTTCTTCCATCGCCTCTGGAGCCAGCTCCCGAAATCGTTCCCACTGCGAACGAGACAAGGTGTCGGCTAAGTCATTTTTAATACCAGGAACGTGCCGCCCACCACCCACGTGTTCAACCCCAAGCACCGTAGCACAAAATGCCGCAACAAGCTGAGCACTGGGGTGAAGAGGCCGACAAAGAGTTAATGGCCTGAACCACCCCCATATTATCGCAATTAAACTGAACCTTTTTATTCACGAAGTGTCCACCCCATATCTCGACTGCCAAGACAATGGGAAATAATTCTAATAAAACCAAATTCCTAGTCAGACCTCCCTAAACCCAAGCCGCAGGCCAACCCCCGGGCGCACCACGCCCCCCGGCAGTAACCCGAACCCCACACTGCCCGCCGAAATCTGTAAATACCTCAAGGGTCTGCATTGCTCACCGCCTTGTCCCATAAAATAGATCGTCCATTGTACTCTACCAAGAAGGAATCCCAACCCTCAAATCCTCTTTCATTCCGGCCCGATACCCAATAAATGATGGGTGCCTTTACCCCCGCCGCGCCTGCGCCATCCGTCACGAAAAAAACCCTCCCCTTTGGGCATTATTCTGCAAGCAAAGTTCAGCTTGCCCATAGAGTTTGGGAGATCCTAACGACACCTTCTTACAGCCCAACAAACGCTCAACCTCCCTCCTCATGTCCCTTAACGACCTCCGGCAACGAGCATTCCATCCTCACCCGAATCAATGCTAATCCCTAAAAAGTTAATGGTTGTCGCGGCCCTTCTGTCTTTCCGCGCCAACGGACCCGAAATGACCTGCCACCCACTGCATGGATGCCAACAGCGACGCGCATACGTCTGAGTCCGCTGGGCCAATGCACAAAAAATCATCCAAATAATGGATACCGATGGCAACCAATACTCCCAACCACCCATTCCAGGAATGAAATGAATGCCTCGAAGTAGAAACAGGAATCAGCACCCCATCGGTAGGCAAACGGTCGACAAAAAACTCCCCCCCCCCAATTACAGCCCAGCAGCTTCACGCTCTCGGTGGAACCGCAGCAACCGAAACCTGATTCTATATTTGGTTTTTGCCATAAAACGCGCCCTTTCCATAAGCCCCTTACCCACCGCAGTGCCGCATCAAACGATGTTCCGGGTCAATACCATCGTTCACCGACCTGCCCTTAGGAAAGAGAGTGGTGAATCAGCCGAAATTTTTTTCGGCTCCTTTTGGGCACTACTCCCAAAAGGGGGGGACTACCAAATCTGAATTGGGAGGGTCCTAACGGCCCGCCATTCTACCCAATGACACTTCCTTTAATAATTTCCTAATACCACCTCCGGAGGAGGTGAGCGGATTTAAATTCCTTATCGAAAAAGGAAAACCCCATGCCCGGGGCTGGGAATTTTTAAAAACCTGACCAAACCCTTCCCGTAGTAAACGGCCGCCCCCGCCCGGGTACCTATTTAGGTAAGGTTTTCCCTCGGACTAACTCACCGGAGTCACCCCCTTTCTGATTCCCTGATCCCCTACCTTTTCCCTTTCGCAAACATCGCGAAGCCCCATGGGAAGCGGCGCTGCACACCAAGCACGTATGCCGGAACCGACAGCCCATCCCAAATCTGCACTGACTTTCATTAAACTGCCAGCAGACCCCGATTTTGGTTTCCCGTTGGGAACCTCCCCCAAAGGACCCGGCACCCCCCTGCGGCTGAGTTGCCAGGTCCCCCCGAAAGGGCGACCAAACCCCATAGGGCCATCACTCTCAACCATAGCCCTAAAGTCTTTCTGATCCCACCTAATAAAGGCCACACGCCTTTTCCGTTGACGAAATTGTTTTGTCATTAAAACCCCAGCCATGCTTGCCCCCCATACACCCTTTGTGCCTCCGCTATTGAATCCAGATAGCAAAAAAGAGCCGAACAATTTTCCGACGCTTTTTCTCCAATGACGCTCGCCAAAATGGCAAACGCCTACATCCAATTCTGGAATGTCTGCGGAATCAGCCGCCACCTCCGTTTTTCCTCTTCCTCTTTCTTACTCTCGTCCTTTTTCCCTTTCGGTAGATTGAACTTCTCCAGAGGTAAGAGAGAGAAAATCTCGACGTACTCGTCCTGCCAGATCTTCTCTCTCACCTCCTTCTTTAGGTGAGCGCCCAATGGGCCCTCAAAACACACGTAGACTTCCCCTCTAGCTCTATCATCCAACCGAACCCTGTCCACCGTGTCCTGCTCCGTCTGCACTGACACCGTGACTCCGGCATTCCCTCCCCTAGACCCATCCATGGTTAACTCACCCACACCCAATGGGGAGGGCAACCCCAAGCCAGAGCCTAAAACCGACGAACCCCACGCCGATAACGGGGTCACCGGCCCCCTCGGTCCCGTCCCCTGGAAGCGTGCTAACACCTCCCCAACTCAGCGCTAATTTCCTGCCAATCCGCGCACCCTCACCCATCGACGCCCTCCCCCCGCCGCCCCCTGCGTGCCGGCCCCGACGGTAACAAACAAGCCATGGAACAAACTCACCAGGCTGCACGAGAGCTGTGATCCCGCCAGCCGCGCTGCCCGATCCCTGCAGACTGTCTGTACGTCCTCGTTGGCCGACATCCCCGACTTGCTGGTTGTCACCCGATCTTCGAACCAGATGAACCTCCGAACGGACCCTCTGACCGACATCCCTCGTAGCAGGGCCCCCAGGTGGGCCCCCCAGCGCAGCAGGCCCCAGCATAGCCGAGCCGTCCACCCATGAATCCTCCACGTCCCGGCTTGACCACGATGGCTCCGCCTCTGCGTCGTCTCTCTCCGGTCCGTGCACCCTGGCGGGCCCCATGACCGGAGCATCGCCAAGAGAGCCCGCCGCTGCCGCCACGTCCCTGCCGCCAGGAACCCCAGCCTGCACCATCCCAGAGCTGGAGCGATGCCTGCTGTGTTCCGCTGGGCCCGTCCGCCTGGATGGATTCCTCCCAGAACGAACGGCGCGAGAACGCCCAGAAGGCCGCACCGTCCGCCCTGGAGGGTCCCCCAGAGGGCTTTCCGTCGGCGTGCCCGGGCCCTGGGGTCGCCTCAGGCTAAGCCGCTCCGGCGGGCCGTTCTGCGCCTGGTAATTTGCACAGTCCCAGGGGTTGCCAGGTACCGTGGAAGCCCCGGCCACCCGCGACAGTTGGGGAGGGACCCGCGCCCCCCCCTTTCACCCAGCGCCCCGCGCACCTGTGCCTCCAGCCACTGAGGACCGCGCTCCCCCGCCGCGCTCCTTAGCCTTGCCAGCAGTGCCTCCACGCTGTCCGCCATTACAGGATTCAAAATCGCCGCTCACAGAAGCGCAGGACTGCTTTTCTGCTTCTTTCCCCGCGCAAGGATCCCCGGGGCGAGTGCCGTTTATAAGTTGGCGCCTCCCCGCACGCCGCCCTAACCCCCTCCCCTCACGTTCTCCTCACTGTCGGCGCGCCGGGTCATGAGGGGCCTCCCCTTAAAGGGGCTGCGCCCCCCATGTCCGGCCCCGAGCTGACTGCCTGTTCCCTGATGTGAGTGGGGCCTGTCGTGCTGACATGAACCCTTTGAGCTGCTGATGGGGCACTGCAGTGAGTTCTTAATTACATGTATTTTGGGCATGTATATATTAGCAATTATGAGAGACGTGAAATGCTTGTAGGAGGAGCTGAAGAACTATGTAATGACAGCATTATGCACTTTCAGTTTAGAAATTCATTATCCCCTGAGAACACCATTTTAGGACACACTCATCCATGTGGAAAGCACTCTCAACCAATTTAGGTATACATCCATCATTGCAGATCACATACATACACACATACATGCTGATGGTCTTCCCTGGGACATATGCATACATGCCAACTCTCCCATTTTTGGCGGGGGGGTCCCGCTATTTGGGGTCCCGTCCCGCCCTCCCGGGGGGAGTTGGCATTCCCCCCGCCCCAGAGGCGGCGGGCTCTTTAAATGGCCCGGGGCCGAGTACGCTATGCGCTACTCTGGCGCCGCCGGGCCGCTCCTACAGGCGGGTGAAGCGGCCGCTGCGCCCGCTTCAAACCCCCCGAGTCTCGCTGTGCAGGAGGAGGCAGGGGGGATCCCTCCCTCCCCCCCCTGTATGTACGGCCCGGGGGTGTGGCGCCGACATACAGGTCAGCGGGGCAGGGGAATGACGCCGGGTGCAGGGAGTGACGCGCGCTGCTCTCACTTCCCCCTGCCCGCTGAGGAGATCGGTCGGGGGCTGGCAGCGCTGCAGGAGCCTGGTAGGTAATGGGTTTTATTATTTATTTTTATTAGCTATAGGGCCTCTGCCTGGCAACAATGGGGGCACTACCTGGCAACAATGGGGCTCTTCCTGGCAACAGAGGGGCACTACCTGGCAACAGAGAGGACATCTACCTGGCAACAGAGGGGGCACTACCTGGCAACAGAGGGGACATCTACCTGGCAACAGAGGGGACATCTAACTGGCAACAGAGGGGGCACTACCTGGCAACAGAGGGGGCACCTACCTGGCAACAGAGGGGACATCTACCTGGCAACAGAGGGGGCACTACCTGGCAACAATGGGGGCACTACCGGGCAACAGAGGGGGCACTACCTGGCAACAGAGGGGCACTAGCTGGCAAACAATGGGGGCACTACCTGGCAACAATGGGGGCACTACCTGGCAATAATGGGGGCCCTACCGGGCAACAGAGGGGGCATCTACCTGGCAACAATGGGGGCATCTACCTGGCAACAATGGGGGCATCTACCTGGCAACAGAGGGGGCATCTACCTGGCAACAGAGGGGGCATCTACCTGGCAAACAATGGGGGCACTAGCTGGCAAACAATGGGGGCACTACCTGGCAACAATGGGGGCACCTACCTGGCTAACAAAGGGGGGCACCTACCTGGCTACAGAGGGGCATCTACTTGGCTACAAGGGGGCATCTACCTGCCTGTAAGGGGCACTACCTGCTTATGGGGGGTTACTACCTGGCTATAAGGGCATCTACCTGGCTTTCTTCCAAAGCCGTTTTGCAGTTAGGTGAAGTGGGTGTGGCTTTTTGAAGGGGGCGTGGCATACCGGAAAGATGGGCGTGCCCATGCAAATTTTTGCCGCGGCACGCTACGCGCGCCACCGTCTAAAATCTCCTGCTTTTTCATTTTCAAAAGTTGCCAACTATGGACATATGGGATCTTTCAGCAAGACAATGCAACATGTCACACAGCTTGAAATGTCTGAACATGGTTGGATAAGCATGACCAAGACTTTCAAGTACTACCCTCACCCTCTAATTCTATAGACCTGAATCCAATTGAACATCTGTGGGATAACCCCAATCATCTTATTTGCTGTATGGAACCCCCACAATCACCCTCAAGCAGCTGTGGAATGCACTGTAGTCAGCATGGGATTCAGATACCTGTGATAACCTATCAGGACATTATTGAGTCAATTCCAGCCTGTCTAGCTGCTGTCCATGCTGTACACACCAGTAACTCTGGATATTAGCTATTGATCACAATGGTATGCCTTAACTCATACATGCCAACCCAACCCGCAAATGGGGGTCACCTCCCGACACCCCGGAAGGGTGAGCGAACCTCCTGCCACCAGCAGGCAGCGGGGGCTCTGTAAATGAACGCGGCACAGGAGTAGCGTCAGGATGCTGCTCTGACGCCACTGTGGAGGGCGGCAGCCTCTGCAGTGCATAAATGTTAGTAGGGCAGCGAACACTGTCTTTTCAGACTATGCACGCTGCCCAGAAGACGGTCCGTGGTAAGTTATACTTACCTCTCCTGCTCCCGCTCGTATTCGGCTCCTGCGACCGCTCCGCTGCGGGCTCCCCCAACCTCCGAGCGCTCGCTGTGTAAATACAAAGTTACTGACAGCTCTGTCTGTGGCTCTGTCAATAACTTACTTACAGTGAGCGGTCGGAGGGTGAAGGAGCTGGAGCGGAGCAGTCGCAGGCAGGGGCTGCAGCCAGAGCGGTCAGTAACTTACTATATACGGTGTATATAGTAAGCACACTGTATATAGTAATACACTGTACATAATAAGTTACTGACAGCCCTGTCTGTATATAGTAAGAGCTGTCAGCAACTGTTACTGACAGCTCTTACTATATATAGACAGGGCTGTCAGCAACTTATTATGTACAGTGTATTACTATATACACCGTATATATAAGTACTCCACTCCAGCTCCCTCACCATCCGGCCGCTCACTGTATATAGTAAGTTATTGACATAGCCGCAGACAGAGCAGTCAGTAACTTACTATATACAGTGAGTGGTCGGAGTCTGAGGGAGATGGAGCGGAGCAGTCACAGGCAGGGGCACATGGAGAGGCGGCAGCTGAGCGGAGCATGCTGTCCATAGTGTTGCTGTGCAGCGCACTGGTGTGAATGGAGTGCCACTCTGAATGATGAACGTTCACTGCTTACTTCCTGGTTGAACGCACTTGCAGCCAGGAGTGAATTGGAGAATCTGGAAGATAAGTGTAAGTTTTATCTTCTATTTTTAATCATACCGCAATGGTTAAAAGAGCAATGTTAGTTCCTGGAACAACCCTATATCGAGACATGTATGAACTGGAGAGGGGAAAGATGCGAGGTTTCACTTTCAAAGTAGATTGTGAATCAACCTGTTGAAATTCAGGATGGCTATGCCCCCCTTCTTCAAAATGAGTCAATTAACAACATGCAGGCTAACCATCTAGCACACAGGTGTCAAACTGCCGCCCTCCAGCTGTTGGGAAACTACAACTCCCATCATGCATTTGTATAATCTATAACAATGGGCATGATGGGAGTTGTAGTTTCCCAACAGCTGGAGGGCCGGCAGTTTGACACCCCTGAGGAGCAGCTCATAAGGTGCCAGGCCTCCTGGATTGCCTCAAGAAATAGTTTGCCATTCATATACCAAGGCATAAACAAAAACAAAACAAAAAAATCAGGCTGTATAATATTCTCAGATCTGTAGAAAAAAATCCTAATCACACATTCATGTGCTATACATTGCTCTTTTGCTGCTAAGCAAAGTTTACAGAACTGAACATGAGGTTTCTAGTATACATTTTGATCAAACCGTATAAACCCACTTGCCACTTTACAGTGACCTTATTTAAGTGGATCTCTACACTAGCAGGCATTGTTTGGCATGGCAGCCACAGCAGCACTACCCAATGCCCGTTAGCACAAGCCGTTCTTGATACCCTGGAAAAATGAACTCAGAAACAGTTTTCAGGAGCATTCTATTGTGCTTTGTGGTACTTTATAGACTATTTTCTGAGGATCACACTGTTCTGGCATCTTCTGAACTATTTTAGAGTTGCTATGTGGCTTGTGTAACGCCTCACATGCGTTTGGATGCCATCTTTAACCGTCCTGGGGTTCTTTAGCTCCTGGATCACAGCTTTGGTAAGCGAAATGGCACTGGCCTTAGCCAGCTTTATTCAGGCACAGGAACATAAATAAAGTTTCAAACAAAACCCTAGGCCATCTAGACACTAACTACACATACAAATAGAGACCCTCTCTAACATCTTAACTGGACCTACCATCCAGCACTGTACACTTTAGGCTTTCCTCAAGCCTGGGGGTTTAGAGCCGTCTACTCAGCTCTTCTGCTACTCCAGCTTCTGGCAGTAAACCACACCCTCTGATCATCTGCAGGCCCAGGCCTTTTATTGGTGCCAGGAACCTGCCAAAAACCTGTCCTGAAATGTGGGAACAGCCACCCACCCAACTGCAGCTGTTCTGGGAAAAGCCAGCCCATAATTGCTGGGCATCAGCCATACAACATATAGGTGCTAGCAATCTAGTGTTGCTGACAACAGAAATTCCCCCCACCAAGACCAGGCCCCCGGTAGCGGGCAGCACTATGGCAGCACAATGCGACCACATAAGGTTGCTCTTTCATACTTGCTAGAAAGTGCCATGTTATGAATGTTAGCACATGTAGATTTGACTAAATTTAGGGTGCAGCAGAAGTGGCTACTGTTTCACGAGGAGAAGCCACATGTGATAAATGAATATATTACTGCATGTAGGAGAGAAAGTAAAACACATACAAGAGACTGGTAACTCTATACTTCTCTGATTAATTGTGGAAATACATTTTTATATACTTTTATGCATAGAGGCATAACTAGAAATGGATGCACCCCATAGCCAACTTTTTAATGCCCCTCCCAATGCTCCATAAAAAAAAAAATACATTCCGCAAACATTACTCACACGCTAGACACACCCCGTATACATCACTCACAAATCTAACATATTCCACATACACCACTTAAACCTACATACACCACTTACAGACCAGACATCCCGCATACAACACTCACAGGCCAGAAAAATCCTGCATACACCACTAACACGCCTGATGTATTTCGCATACACCACTTACAACCGCCTACACGTACATACACTCACAGGCCAGATGCATCCCGCATACGCCACTCATACGCCAGATACATCCCGCATACAGCACTCAGATGCTAGACACATCCTGCATACACCACTCACACAGCATACATAACTCACAGACCAGACACATTCTGCATACACCACTCACAAGCCAGATACATCCCACATACACCACTCACAGGCCAGACACATCCTGCATACACCACTCACATGCAAGACAATTCATGCATACACCACTCACATGTGCAAACACCACTCACAGGCCAGACATCATGCATACACCACTTACAGGCCAGACACATCCCACATACACCACTCACACACAAGACATATCCCGCATACATCACTCACATGCTAGACACATCTTGCATACACCACTCACATGTACATACACCGCTCACAGGCCAGACATCATGCATACACCACTCACAGGCCAGACACATCCCGCATACACCAATCACACACAAGACATATCCTGCATACACCACTCACGCCAGACACATCCTCCATACATCACTACCATGTTAGACACATCTCACATACACCAATCACACACAAGACACATTCTGCATACACCACTCACATGCCAGACACATCCTGCATACACCACTACCACATTAGACACATCACACATACACCACTCACACGTGCATACACATCCCACATGCACCCCCAAACACGAGACACATCCCATATACACCACTCACACGCCAGAAACATCCCGCATACACCACTCACAGACCAGACACATCCCGCATACACCACTCACAGACCAGACACATCCCGCATACACCACTCACACGTGCATACACATCCCACATACACCCCTCACATGCCAGACACATCTCACATACACCACTCACACACCCGACACATACGGCATACACCACTCAAATGAGCATACACCACACACGCCAGACACATCCCACATAAACCACTCACAGGCCAAACAAATGCAGCATACACCACTCACATGCTAGAAAAATCCCGCAAACAGCACTCACATACCAGACACATCCCGCATACACCACTCACAGGCCAGACACATCCCGCATACACCACTCACACGCTAGACACATTTCGCATACACCACTCACAGACCAGACACATCTCACATACACCACTCACAGACTAGACACATCTCGCAAACACCACTCACATGCTAGACACATCCCGCAAACACCACTCACATGAGCATACACCACTCACACGCCAAACACATCCCGCATACATCACTCACACACTAGACACATCTTGCATACACCACTCACACGGCAGACACATCTTGCATACACCACTCACATGCCAGAAACATCCCGCATACATCACTCACATGCCAGACACATCCCACAAACACCACTCACATGAGCATACACCACACACACCAGACACATCCCACATAAACCACTCACAGATCAGACAAATCCCACAATCACCACTCACAGGCCAGAAACATCCCTCATACACCACTCACATGAGCATACACCACTCACACGCCAAACACATTCCTCATACACCATTCACAGGCCAGACATATCTCACATACACCACTCATACGCTAGACACATCCCGCATACACCACTCACATGAGCATACACCAATCACATGCCATACATCCTATATAAACCATTCACAGATCAGATACATCTCGTATACACCACTCACAGGCCAGACACATACTGCATACACCACTCACATGCTAGACACATCCCGCATACACCACTGCCAAGAGCATAAGCCAAACATCCCTTATAAACCACTCACAGACTAGACACATCCCGCATACACCACTCAAAAGCCAGACACATCCCGCATACATCACTCACACGCTAGACACATCTTGCATACACCACTCACATGGCAGACACATCTTGCATACACTAGTCATACGCCAGACACACGTTGCATACACCACTCACATGCCAGAAACATCCCGCATACATCACTCACATGTCAGAAAAATCCCATATACACCACTCACAGACCACATACATCACTCGTACAGCACTCACACGCCAGACACTTCCTACAATCACCACTCACATGAGCATACACCATACACACACCAGACACATCCCACATAAACCCCTCCCAGGCCAGACGCATCCCGCATACACAACTCACATGAGCATACACCACTCACACGCCAAACACATCCTGCATACACCATTCACTGGCCAAACACATCCCGCATACACCACTCACATGAGCATACACCGATCACATGCCAGACATCCTATATAAACCATTCACAGACCAGATACATCTCTAGACACCACTCACAGGCCAGACACATACTGCATACACCACTCACATGCTAGACACATCCCGTATACACCACTGACAAGAGCATACGCCAAACATCCCTTATAAACCACTCACATGCTAGACACATCTTGCATACACCACTCACATGGCAGACACATCTTGCATACACTAATCATACGCCAGACACACGTTACATACACCACTCACATGCCAGAAACATCCCGCATACATCACTCACATGTCAGAAAAATACCATATACACCACTCACAGACCACATACATCACTCGTACAGCACTCACACGCCAGACACATCCTACAAACACCACTCACATGAGCATACACCACACACACCGGACACATCCCGCATAAACCACTCACAGGCCAAACACATCCCGCATACACCACTCACATGCTAGACACATCCCGCATACACCACTCAAATGAGAATATAACGATCACATCCCATAAATCCATATACCCCACTCACTGACCAGATATATCTCGTATACACCACTCACATGCTAGACACATCCCGCATACACCACTGACACGAGCATACAACAATCACACGCTAAACATCCCTTATAAACCACTCTCAGACCAGACACATCCCGCATACACCACTCACACGCCAGACACATCCCACATACAGCACTCACACGCCAAACACATCCTGAATACATCACTCACACGCTAGACACATCCCGAATACATCACTCACACGCTAGACACATCTTGCATACACCACTCACAAGGCAGACACATCTTGCATACACCACTCACATGTCAAACACATCCCGCATACATCACTCAGAGGCCAAACACATCCCACATACAACACTCACACGCATACACCAATCACACATCAGACACATCCCGCATACACAACTCACATACCAGACACATCCTGCATACACCACTCACATGAGCATACACTGATCACACTCCAGACACATCCCATATAAACCACTCACAGACCACACACATTCCGCATACAGCACTCACACACCAGACACATCCCGCATACAGCACTCAAACGCTAGACACATTTCGCTTATACCACTCAGATGCAAAAACCCACACCCTGAAATACCCCAAACACACCCCAAAGGACACACCCTGCTCCTGCTGGGGGGGGTTAGCTTCACGAACAGGTAGGAAGCGGGTTTCAACAGACCGAGACAGGGGACAGGGGGGAGTAAAATTCAAGCCCGGGCGCTCCCTGGGTTTATTCACAGGGAAAACAAAAAAAAAAACCTTAAAGTTCAGGCCAAAAAAACAAAAAAAAATTTCCCTTGCTGGCGGGGGTTTGCCTATACAGAGTTTTCCCTCTCTGTCTTGCACTTTTCGGGCCCGGGTCACAGCGTGTTTTCCCTTTGGGCAGAAGGGGTCCCCCGGGGAAGAAAAACCAAGCCTGCCCCCCGGCTTTATGGGGGGGGGCCAAATTTACCCCCTTCCCCTGGGGCCGGGGAGGGGCCCACCCCCCCTGCTCTTTGACCCCCCGGGAAAACCCCGCCCAAAGACAAGCGGTTTGGGAAACCCGATATACTAATACTGTGTCAGAAACATAGCGCTATGATAAAAGCTGTGGGCCTTCCTTCACCGACCCCAAAGGCCTCTCGGTGCCCACCCCTTCGGTCCATAGGTTTCCTAACGCCACTTTAGGACATTACCCTGGGGGGGAAAAAATTTCCCTTCCCTCGGCTACACTGCCTGCCTCCTTTCACACTCCCATACCCCAATCACACACCAGAAACCTTGATACCCCCACTTACAGCCAGACAATCCCCACAAACACAACTCATACGCTAGATACATCCCGCGTACACCATTCACACATCTGACATATTCTACATACACAACTTACACATAAAAAAAACCACTAAAAGGCAGAAAACATCCCACATAAAATCACTCAGACGTTTAGCCCACACCCCGCTACACCACTAACAGGGCCCAACAATTCCACATAAAACATAAAAAGTCAGAAAACACCAGCTTTACACCACCCCACGGGCCCGGGAAAACACACCCCGGGCCATAACCATCACGGGGTTCAACTTTTAACACCCTGAATCACCCTCACCGATTTGACATATTCCACATACACCACTTACAAGTGCATACACCACTTACACATGCCTACACCACTAACAGGCTAGACACATCCCGCATAAACCAAACTCATCCCGCCGAGCATCCCACATGAAATTCACTCAGACGTAGACTTTATCCCGCATACATCACCCCACATGCTAGCCCACTTCTTGCAAACCCCACTCACATCCCAGACACATCCCAAAACCCTTCCCCTTGGGGATGCTAGACACTTCCTGTTTACCCCCACTACGGGCCCAAAGAAAAACCCCGAGAAACCACACGCTAGAAAACACCCTGTATACACCACTCACAGACCGGGAAAACATCTAAACTTTAAAACCACTCACAAAACCAGAAATCACTTACACGCCCCTTTTAAGTCCGGGTTGATAGAAATTGGAGGCGTCTGGCAGATACCTTCATTACTATCACTTGTGTTTAGTGTCAGCCAGTGGTTTTTTTTGTTGTCCAAGGCTGACACTAACCCTGTGTCATTATTACCCCAGTACCCAATGTGGGTACTAGGAAGAGCTGGTTAACCATCAGAAGCGGCCCCTCTAATGTGATGGTTTGCTATTTTTAGAATGTGAAGGGACCAGTATCGATGGACCTTCCCATTCTGATATTATCAGGCTGCAGCTGTCCATTTTACCTTGGCTGGTTATAAAAAATTAAGGGGGACCCCATGTCGTTTTTTTTTCAGAGAATGTATTTTTTTATTGAGAATCCCAAACTTCGGGCATTTCCCCTGTTTTTGAAATTTCAGGAAATTGCCCCTTTTAGGTTTCTCAATAAAAAAAAATGATTTTAAAAAAAAAAAAAAAGCAGGGGGGTTTTTTCCCCCTTTTCCATAACCAGGGCCCAAAGGGACCTTGATCTATCAGAAAGGGAAGGTCCATTATACTGGTCCCCTTTCCCAAATTCAGAAAACCAGTTCCCTTGCTTCCCCCGAAAAAGGATATCACATTAGAGGGTTCCCCCTTTTGATGGTTTTTTGGCTCTTTTCCCGTATGCCCGGTTTCATTAATTGTACTGGTGGTAATAGTTTATTTGGGGTTACTGTCAGCCTTGGTGTGACAAAAAAAAAAATGCTGGCTGACAAAAAAATCCCAAACGATTGCAATAGAGGAAGGGTTTTTTCAGACGCCCCCCTTAAATAAAACACTGGAATTAAAAGGGGAAAAAAAAGGGCACAAAAATTTCACAAAAAACCTTGTATTTAAATAAACACTTACCAACATTAACCCTCGTTCATTACTTTACTAAAGAAATCAATTCAACGTTGGTCTGACATAATCCAAAGTCCTACATGGTCCAAAGGTGAAAACTGTATAAAAATAAAAACTTTAAGAAAAATATGACAGTACTAACCTCCCTCTCCTGCACCTCCTGAAGATCATGCCTGCGGATGATCTTCTGGGCGTGCAGTTGATGGAGTTCGACGTGCACAATTTGATTCCGGGATTTACAGACCACAGCTGCAGCACAATCTCTAGGGGAATGGTCCCCCCCCCGGAGATTGTAAGTTGTGCTTTTTACTCCCCCTTCCCCACCCCTCCCCTCAAATTTTTTGCTATGTTTCTAAAATGCCAAACCAAAATTTCAACCCCCCCCTAACACCCCCCCCAAACCCCCCTCCCAAACCTTTCCACTTCATAAAACCCCTTACCCATTAGCACATAGGTCTCTAACCTCCACCCAGGGCCGCCATCAGAAATTTTTGGGCCCCTTGAAGCTTTAAGATCTGCCCCCCCTCCCCCCCCCATGTCAAAACCCCCCCTTGCCAACCCCCCCCCCCACTTTAGATACAGCGCCCCTAGCCCCAAAAAACAGCACCCTGGCCTCAGATACAACACCCTTTGCCTCAGATTTCGCATCTGTTGCCTCAGACACAACCCCCTACCCCGGACACCGCGCCCCAGCCTCAAACACAGCACCCCCAGCCTCAGATACAGCACCCCCAGACTTGGACACAGCCCCCCCAGCCTCAGATACAGCACCCCCAGCCTCGGACACAGCACCCCCACCCTCAGATACAGCACCTCAGCCTCAGACACAGCCCCCAGCCTCAGATACAGCGCCCCGACCTCAGATACAGCACCCCCAGCCTCCAGACCAGCAACCCCAGCCTGCCGACACAGCACCCCCACAGGCAGATACAACACCTCCAGCCACAGATACAGCACCCCCAGCATCAGGGGGGGGGGGGTTCGCTGGGCAAGAGGGGGGGCTGGGGAAGAGGGGAGGCTTCAGTGGGGCCCCACAGTATCTCAGCGTGTGAGGATGGGGGGCCTGCACTCCGATCACAGGAGTGAGTGCTCTTTACATTACTGCAGCAGCAGAAGCGTCTCTCACTTACTTGCAGTTCTGGAGCCTGTGATTGGAGTCGGCCCCTCCTCTCTCTCTCTCCCTGTGGGCGGGGCTTCAGTGACTCCTGTTGGCAGAGAGAGAGAGGAGGGGCCGACTCCGATTACAGGCTCCAGAACTGTAAGTGAGAGACATTTCTGCTTTTGCAGCAGCTGTATTAATGTAAAGAGCACCCATTCCTGTGATTGGAGAGTTGCCCTCCACCCCCCCCACACGCTGAGCCGTACAGGCCCTTGCGGACCGCCTGCAGTGCCACGGGGCCTGTGTCCAGGCTGAGTAGTTTATGAAACAAAAGGGCCTGCTTGTAGCGGGCCCCCTTGTTTCACCGGGCCCCTTATAGCAGTACTCCCTGTACCGCCTTTACGCCGGCCCTGCCTCCACCTATCACTTCACTTCACTTATCACCCAAAAACCTCCCCACCTATCACCGCATGTGGAGTTTGTACAGAGGTGGGCAAAGGTAGGGAATTGCTAAAAAAAATAGATGTTTGTGTGATCAATTTTGCAGAGTCAAGTCGTGGCTGGGAGAAGTCATCATGGCGGTCTTGAAAGGATGGAGAAGAAAAGGGAAAGAGAAAAATTCCAGTCATAGTAGTTTTCTCCGGTGAATCCCAAGATGTAAATGCACTGTAATCACTTAAATGTCTGCAGAGCTTGTGTATACTGGTATCTGCCACTATATAATCACGGTATGGAGGTAATATACAGTCTGCAGAGTCTGTGTACAGTGGTATCTACCACTATATTGTCACTGTATGGTGGGGATATACAGTCTCCAGTGAGCCTGCGTACATTGGTATCTACAATTATATAATCAATGTATGGTGGAAATATTGGTAGTAGTGTAATGGTTTAGGTTTAGGCACAGTTTAGTGGTATATGCTATCCAACATCCAGGAAAGCTGGGTGACGCCAAAACTCTATATTAGATTTCTTCCAGAGCCATTACACAGTTAGATGTAGTGGGTGTGACTTTTTTTGAAGGGTGTGTGACTTGATACGAAGAGTGAGTGGACATACAGATTTGTGGTGGCAAGCTAAGCACGCTGCAACTTCATATCTCCATTTTCAAAAATTGGTAAATATGGTCTCGCTACAGAATATTTGGCAGTCCCTGTGTAGATTAGACTGCACTGAAATGGCCCCATCGATAGCTGTACACAGAGCAAAGGGCCAACTGTGCCCACCTAAGATAGGGACTTGTCATCTAGCACAGTGGCTCATGTCTATACATGGTTTTTCCATAAACTGCAATGACCTTTCGGTAAATTGGAGACGGAGTCTTTTGTCATAGTAGTGGTGGTCCTGGAGGGGGACATGGTTTTATTTAGTAACCGTATGGTGGTGTTACAATATGTTCATAGCATTCTCTAGTGCTATAGTTGTATTATTCACCGATGGTATTGCGGTATTGTTCAGTCACACGATAGTAGTTTTATACATACTTACCAACTCTCCCTAATCATCAAGAGTCCTCCTGGGCTCCCTGAAGAGTTGGTAAATCTCCTGCAATGGTAGGTTTCATGTCAGTGAGAAAAAACATGCATATGTGACTTTTTATATAGTGTATGGAATGTTTTAGTTTAAACTGTATAAAACTTATCCTATAAATAAAATAATTTAAATGAGGTGGATGAGCCTGAGTACCTGCTAAAAAGTAATCAGACATATACCATGGCATAGCCACAGTGTAGCTATAGTTTAAAATTTGCCTTTTTTCACATATTTGTGGGACAGAATTGCTATATTCTGCACTATATACACTAATGCAGCATAAATGGCTGTAAAGGAGTCGAACAGTCACAAGTTGACAATGTTTGGTCAGTTTTAGCCTAATGCTATATGGCAACTAAACCACGTTATACATCTGAGTACTTTGGGCGACATGTATGAACGGGGCTGCGCCATATATCTGGCATCTTTTCAGCCCAATATTAACCCCTTCACGACCTTGGCCGTATCCATACGTCCAGGTGGTTTGGGGGTTCACGCACCTGGACGTATGGATACGTCCTGAGGATCGCGCGAACTCGAATGGCGGGTTCGCGCGATCGGCGCGGGGGGGTCAGCTGTATATTACAGCTGACATCCCGCAGCGTCGGCCCGACCCCGGATCGCTCCGGGGGGTGGGTGGGGCGGTTAAAACCCCATAATTATAGCGACGATAGGGTCGCAATAATTAAGAGAGACGCAGGTGGAGATCGCTCCTCCGCGTCTCTGTGGCGGTAGCAGCGCCAGGGTGGGCGATCCGTTTTCAGCTCCTGCCTCCCTACAGACACCACGGAGGGCAGAGAATGCCTTCGGGTTGTCTATGCGTCACGACGCCCGGCCGTGCCCTGTGGGCACGCCCCGGCATCGTGAATGGACAGTTGTCATAGGAACCAGTCATAGCAAAAAGCTATGTACTGATTCCTATTGAATGAGAGATCTAAAGATTTTCTCATTAAATCCCTATGGGGAAAAAGAAAAAAAAATTAACGTAAAAAAGTGAAAAAAAGAAAAAAAAAAGTGAAAAACAGGTAAAACCCCAAACAGGGGAAAAATAAAATAAAAATACGAAAAACCCCCCCTTTTTCCCCCTTTTCAAACCCCAATTTTCGCCCCAAAAATGATCAAAAAAAAAATAAAATTTTCCCAATTTTTTGGTTTCGACGCGTGCGTAAACCGGGCCCTAAAAAATCTGTCATTTTAAATTTAAAACCCGTACGGTAAACGCCTTTAAAAAAAAAACCCAAAAAAAAACAAAACAGAAATTTTAAGTTTATTGTTCATCCCGCAGACATAAAATGGAAAAAAATCGTTCAAAAATCCTATAAATGCCAAAGTTGTCCCAATTTAAAAAACGTCATTTACCCCGCAAAAAAAAAGCCCTATACAGCTTTTTTAAAAGGAAAAAAAGAAAATTTTATAGCTCTCAGAAGTTTAGCGATCAAAAAATTATTTTTTTTACACACTTAAAAACATTTTCTTTTTTTTTTTAAAGTGCTTCAGCTTAAAAAAAACTTTTATAAATAGGGTTTATCGCCAAAATTTCGTGGGACCCAAAAAGAGTAAAGCTAACTTTTTAAAAACGGGTACTGCTTTGGTGAGCCCTTTTAAAAAAATTTAAAAAAAAATTTTAAAAAAACACTACTAGGTTTTGCATTTTTTTTTCTTCCCCCTGGCCCCCAAAAAAATGGATTTTAAAAGAAATCTAAAAGCCTTGCCCCCCCAAAAATTGTTTACAAATAAAAACGTAAACCCTCTCGCAAAAAACAAGCCCCTACCCAGCCCCCGCACAAAAATTTTTAAAAAAGTTATGGCTCTCGGACTTTGGCGATCCCAAAAAACGTATTTTCCTGATTGAAAAAAAATTTGTTTTTTTTGTAAAAAAGCATTTTAAAAAATAAAAAAAATATAAAAATTTGGATATGGGTGTAATGGGATTGCCCTTGCTGAGAAAAGGGTTCCAATGTCATTTTATCCCTTTCCCAGGGGACCCCCTATAAAAAAAAAAATTTAAAAAACACTCCCAAATTTTTTGCTGTTTTTTGTTCAAAACACTCAAAAAAACCCTTTAAAAAAAGTGAACATGGCATCATATGCCCCGAAAAAGGGGTCCTAAAAAAACTTCATCACCCCCGCAAAAAAAAAAAGGGCCCTTTAACAGTTTCTGCAACAGAAAAATTAAAAAAAATGGCTTTCAGAATGGGGACAACTTTAAAAACGAAATTTTTTTTATGGGGACGTATTTTTTATTTGTGAAAAAAGAAATTTAAAAACAAAAAAAAAACTTCAAAAAATCTATTTTATTAAAAATTGTCCCGACCCCTTGTAAATTTAACCCAAAACATTTCCCGGGCACGGCAAATTGCTTTTAAAAATTTGAAACTCAAAAAAAAATGACCAAACTGCCTTTCCCCCCCCCAAATTTTTCATTCCCCAAAATGCAAAAAAAACTATGGAACCCCTGTGTCCCTTTAAATTGCAGAATACATCCAAGATAAATCCTGAGGGGTGTTAAATCTAAAATGGGGCGACTTCTGGAAGGTTTGGCATGGCCCCCCCAAAAATCGCTTTTTCCAAAACCCAAAATACCCGTCCCCCCTTTTTATACGTTTTTGTATCCCCCCAAAAACAGCAGTTTAACCCACTTTGAGGGATTTCCCAAAACTTGGAAAAAATTTGGTTTTAAACAAATTTTTAGGGTTTTTTTTTCAGGATTCCTTGTTTTTTATAAAAAACTTTTTAAGCAAAAATTCCCAAAATTTTTTGGAAAAAAAAAATGTTTTTTAATTTTCACACCCTTTTATCCCTAAAAAAATTTTTTTTTAAATTCACGTGGGTTTTTCTATATACTAAAGGCCCCCTGGATATATTTTTTTTAAGGGGTTTTTTTAGTTTCCAATATGTGGTCTATTTGGGGGTTTTTGTTTATTAAAGTTTTACCCACCTTAGGGGGGGCCCCCAAACCTGAAATGGCCCCCTTTTAAATTTAAAATTTTATTGAAAATGAGACCCCGAATATAGTAGGTGCTCCCCCCTATTCTGGGGCTTTTTGGTGGGGCCAAAAATAATGCACTATGGCCACTTTGACATATCTCTAAAAAAAAGGGAGACCGGGGAATTGATATTTTAATTGCATTTACCCAGTTTAAATTTACTGTATTCCCGTGAATAACGGATAAATATTTAAAATCTGCAAAAAAAAGTGGGAAATTTTTAAAAATTTTACCTCCACTTTTTCTTTTTTCTGTGAAATATCTAAAGGGTTATCAAAATTACCAAAAATTTGTGTTGTTAAAAAACGTTAAGGGGGGCTAGTTTTCCCCGATGGCGGGCAAAAAATGGGGGGGATCTAACATGGGAGGCCCTCAAGCCACGTAGAATGGAGTGGTCCTAAAAAAAAGGGATATTGCAAATTTTTTTTGAAAAAAGTGAGAAATTATACTAAATTTTAAGCCCCCCAAATGTCGTAAAAAAAAAAAATTAAAAAAAATGATGCCAACCTATAGTGGACAATGGTAGATGTAGTTATTTAAAATTTTGTGGGGAAATTAAATTTTCTGTCTTGCCGCAAAATTTTTCAACCCTTTTAAAATCGGGAAATTTTTTAAATTTTTTTAAAGGGAAATTTTGATTTTTTTTCCCCAAAACAAAAAAAAGGATTGTATGGAAAAAAAAATTTATTATAACTTAAACCAAAAAGGGCATTGGAAGGGGAAAAAAATCTCTGAATAAAATGGGGTTGGGAAAAGTTCAAAAAGTTATTTTTAAAATAAAATGAAAATATTTCCCCCGATTTTAAAAAAAAGGGCTGTGAGGAAGGGGCAAAACAGGCTGGGTCCCTTTGGGGGTTAAAAACACGCCCCATTGCTTTTCAAATTTTTAAATTTGGGGCCCGTACAAACATTTTTGGGGGCCCTTCAAAGCGCAAGTTAACCCGGTAAATTTGGGCCCGGGGTTTGGGGGGGAAAGGGGTGGCAGGGCGCAATAGAAAATTGGTTTGAACAGGCTCTGACCGGGCCGCCGGGGGGGTTTTTGGGGAATCCCCGGTGGGCCCCCACCGAGTCGCGGGGGCCCCGGAGGGGAGTTTCCGCCGTCCCCCGGGGGCCCCTCCCCCGCATTCGGTTCCCCTGAAAGCCCGGGGGCCTTTGGGCCCCAAACGCCCAGAGACCGGGGGCCCCCTAGCCGGTGGGCTAACGGGCCCCCACTCCCAGAGCGCGCGGTGTCAGCGGAGCAGAGCGCCGCCCCCCGCTTGGTCCCCTGATTGCCCTGGCAGGGTTAAGGGATTTGGTGGGCTAGGCGCGGGTGAGTCACATCCAGTCGGAGGGGGGCCCCGGGGTGGGAGCCGGAGCCAGGTAAGTGGGCTGTTTGGGTTTTTTTTGTTTGTTTTTTTTCTGTTTTTTTTTTTACATCTCATTTCGGGGGCCCCGGCTTCTATAAGGGGGCCCTGAATTTTAAAAAAAAGGGGGCCCTGATACTACTTTCGGGGGGCCCCGGCTACTACTAAGGGGGCCCCGATAAAATAAAGGGGGCCCCGAATATATAAGGGGGGCCCGGCCCACTACTAAGGGGGCCCCCGGGTACTACTAAAAGGGGGCCCCGACTAAAATTTAAAAGGGGGGCCCGACAAATTCTAAGGGGGCCCCGGTACTAAATAAAGGGGGGGTGACCCAAAATAAAGGGGGGGGCCCCGACTAAAATAAAGGGGGGGCCCCGAAAACTTTTAATTTTAGGGCCCCGGGGTATATAAGGGGGCCCTGACTAAAATTTAAAAGGGGGCCCTGACTTTCTTTCTAAGGGGGCCCTTTGGGTACTTTCCCAAGGGAAACCCCGAAATACTACTAAGGGGGGCCCGGACTACTACCCAACGGGGCCCTTGGCTACTACAAAAGGGGCCCC
>JAODAL010024603.1:0-60247 GCA_025379985.1 Phyllomedusa bahiana | reverse complement strand
TGGAGAAGAGCAGGAGGGAAAAGGGGGCGGAGGGGGTAAGGGGGCAGAGCAGGGGATAAGGGGGGCAGAGAGGGGGCATTGGGGGCAAGCAGGGGAAAAATGGGGGCAGAGCAGGAGGATAATGGGGGCAGAGCAGGAGGATAATGGGGGCAGAGCAGGCGGATAGTGCAGGCAGAGCAGGAGGATAATGCAGGCAGAGCAGGAGGATAATGGGGACAGAGCAGGTGGATAATGGGGGCAGAGCAGGAGGATAATGGGGGCAGAGCAGGGGAAAATAAAATGGGGGCAGAGCAGGAGGATAGTGGGGGCAGGGAGGGGGATATGGGGGCAGAGCAGGAGGATGAGGGGGGCAGCGGGAGGAAAAGGGGGGGAAGAGCAGGAGGTAATGGGGGCAGAGCAAGACTTTGGGGGCAGAGCAGAGGATTATGGGGCAGACGGGAGAAAATGCGGGCAGAGCAGGAGGACATTGGGAGCAGAGCAGGAGGATAATACGGGCAGAGCAGGAAGATAATGCGGGCAGAGCAGGAAGATAATGTGGGCAGAGCAGGAGGATATGCGGCGAGCAGGGGTTGGGGCAGAGGGGGGGAAATGCGGGCAGAGCAGAAGTAATCGGGCAGAGCGAGTAATGTGGGCAGAGGGGGATGGCGGGCAGAGCAGGAGGATAATGGGGCAACATGAGGAAAATTTTGGGCAAGCGGGAAGATAAGGGGGGCAGAGCAGGAGGATGTGCGGGCAGAGGGGAGGTAAGGGGGCAGGGGAGGAAGTGAGGCAGACAAGGATAAGGGGGCAGAGCAGAAGGATAATGGGGCAGAGTAGGAGGATAATGGGGGCAGAGCAGGTGGATAGTGCGGGCAGAGAAGGTGGATAATGGGTGAAGAGCAGGAGGATAGTGGGGGCAGAGCAGGAGGATTATGCGGGCAGAGCAGGAGGACAATGGGGGCAGAGCAGAAGGATAATGGGGCAGAGCAGGAGGACATTGGGGGCAGAGCAGGAGGATAATGGGGGCAGAGCAGGAGGATAATGCGGGCAGAGCAGGAGGACATTGGAGGCAGAGCAGAAGGATAATGGGGGCAGAGCTGGAGGATAGTGGGGGCAGAGCAGGAGGACATTGGGAGCAGAGCAGGAGGATAATGCGGGCAGAGGAGGAGGATAATGGGGGCAGAGCAGGAGGATAGTGGGGGCAGAGCAGGTGGATAGTGCGAGCAGAGCAGGAGGATAATGCGGGCAGAGCAGGAGGATAATGGGGGCAGAGCAGGAGGATAATGGGGGCAGAGCAAGAGGATAATGCGGGCAGAGCAGGAGGATAATGCGGGCAGAGCAGGAGGATAATGCGGGCAGAGCAAGAGGATAATGCGGGCAGAGCAGGAGGAAAATGGGGGCAGAGCAAGGGGTTTTAATGCGGCCACAGGAATAAGGGGTGCAAAAGCTGAGGGTAATGGGGGCAGAGCGGGAGGAAAATGGGGGGCAGAGCAAGAGGATAATTGGGCACGGGGCGGGAGGATAAGGGTTGCAGAGCAGGGATAGTGGGGGAAGCGGGGAGGGTAATGGGAGCAGAGCAGGTGTATAGGGCAGGCAGAGCCAGAGAATAATATGGACAGAGCAGGAGGATAATGCGGGCAGAGCAGGAGGATAGTGCGGGCAGAGCAGGAGGATAATGCGGGCAGAGCAGGAGGATAGTGCAGGCAGAGCAGGAGGATAATGCGGGCAGAGCAGGAGGATAATGCGGGCAGAGCAGGAGGATAATGCGGGCAGAGCAGGAGGATAGTGCAGGCAGAGCAGGAGGATAATGTGGAGAGAGCAGGAGGAAAATGGGGGCAGAGCAGGTGGATAATGGGGGCAGAGCAGGAGGATAATGGGGGCAGAGCAGGAGGATAATGGGGGCAGAGCAGGAGGACATTGGGGGCAGAGCAGGAGGATAATGGGGGCAGAGCAGGAGGATAATGGGGGCAGAGCAGGAGGATAATGGGGGCAGAGCAGGAGGATAATGCGGGCAGAGCAGGAGGACATTGGGGGCAGAGCAGGAGGATAATGGGGGCAGAGCAGGAGGATAGTGGGGGCAGAGCAGGTGGATAATGGGGGCAGAGCAGGAGGGTAATGGGAGCAGAGCAGGAGGATAATGGGGCAGAGCAGGAGGGTAATGGGAGCAGAGCAGGAGGATAATGGGGGCAGAGTAGGAGGATAATGGGGCAGAGCAGGTGGATATTGGGGGCAGAGCAGGTGGATAGTGGGGGCAGAGCAGGTGGATAGTGGAGGCAGACAGAGAAGATAATGTAATACACAGCAATGGTTTATTCCATACACATTTATTAATCTTACAAAGTACTATCAAATACATCTCGGCAGTGGGAGGGGGGGGGGTGTCTGTACGTGGAGGTGACCTCCCAGTGATAACCACTAGGGCACATTGCCAAATCTTTAAAATGCTTGTGCCTTTGTATTTAGTGCCCAGAGGCATTTTCCCCAAATTCCCCCTCCTAGCTGAGCTTGTGCATGAACAGGGCGACGAGGAAGAGGAGAGGGGTGAGGTAGGACGAGGGCCCCACGGAGCCATTGGTGGGGTCCGGAGGAGTAATGATAGCAGGCGTCAGCTGCAGTTGCGTGTCGTATTGCTGAATCCAGTTGGAGTAAGCGGTGACTCTGGTGTACACTCCTGGACGATTCGCTATTGCACAGCCAAAGCCCCAGCTGACCAGCCCGGCCAAAAGCCAAGCTCCGTCCCATCGACAGGCGAGAGGACCTCCGGAGTCACCCTGTGGGAGAAAATGCAACATGACGGTGAGCATGAGGGAATGACAGGTCTACTCATAGAGCTGGAGGTCTACAAGGTGATAACCTTATCAGGACACTAGGAAACTCAAGACAGAGGCATCTACCTCACAGGTCTACTCAAAGAGCTGGAGGTCTACAAGGGGGGCCCCCAAAATTTTACAAGACAGTCAATGTGAATGCGGGAAGTAGGGGCAGCTGGGGTACACATCTAGGGTGGAGTGTACAGTTATGGAGCAGTCGTTGTACAGAAGTGGGGTTGTAGAGGGGACTTTTGGACATGTTTTTGGGGAGATTGTGGCAGTCATGGGAAACAAATGTGGTTTTTGAAAGGGATTTGGGTAAAATGTCTAGGTGGATTGGGGCAGTTAGGGGGAACTGGGACACACTAGGGTGGGGTGTACAGTTAAAAAAAGGAGCAGTTGTGGGACATTTTTAGGTGGATGAGGGAAATTTTGGGGCAGTAGGGGGACACGCTTGGGGGTACAAACTGTTTTTGGGGCAATAATACCGGATCTGATAACTTTCATCCAACCTTTCCCTCCCCCTTTTCCCCCCTTTTGAAACCCCTCGGGCCCCCCGGAGTTTCCCCTCAGTGAATATATTTAAAATTCCTGTGTGATTGGGGCCTCTCCCAGGGTGCACGGTCATCAGTTGTGCTGGCTGTATGACCTGTGTCCATCGGTTACCTGGCAGGCGTCCTTCTGGCCGTCCTTGAATCCTGCACAGATCATGTCCCACTGGATCAGAGTCTGGTTGGCGGCAGTGGTGGGGTTGTTGACGTGGTACATGGCGTCGCACTCTGCGCGGTCTATGATTGGTAGCTGGACCATCTGGAGCGTCTGTGGTGGTGGTAGACTTACTGCAATATACACATCACTGCGTCAACGCTGCCTGCCCCGGGGTAGAGCCAGTCCCCAGTGATTACAGGAGACTGACCCCGACCCAACCCAAGACCCTCCCCCAGATGACACAACGATCGGGACTCCTCACAAAGCTCACAGAACCGGGAGGAGAGCGGTGAAATCTTTATACTTTAGTTGGTGAAGTTTCTTGAGAAAAATAAAACAAACGAGTGAACTCCTGGCCGAATCGAGCAGCACCTTTCCATTGACGAGCCCAATACTGGAAAGACCTGGTGGGACGGTGGCAGAAAAGGACTACAAGACGGATGTCATCTGGGTCAGACTGGAGTGGAGATGATCCTTGGGACCTACTACTAAAGCTGATTTTGGGGCTCCACCAGTGGAGATGATTACAGGGAGCTCACCAGACGAGATGAATCCAGGGAGATCACCAGTTGAGATGATTCAAGGGAGCTCACCGGTGGAGATGATTCCAGGGAGCTCACCAGTGGAGATGATCCTTGGGACCTACTACTAAAGCTGATTTTGGGGCTCCACCAATGGAAATGATTCTGGGGCCCCATCAGTGGAGGTGATTCTTGGGGTACAACCAATGGAGCTGATTTCTGGGGCCCCACTAGTGGAAATGATTCTGGGGAGGCGCATCAGTGGAGGTGATTCTCGGGGCCCCGCCAGTGGAGATGATCCTTGGGACCTACCACTAAAGCTGATTCTAAGGGGCCCACCAGTGGAGATGATTCTTGGGGGCCCACCAGTGGAGATGATCCTAAAGGCCCATCCTACAGCTACTGTACATGCCTCTTGCAGAAAGTCGCTTTCTCTGAGAGTCCCACCATACTCAGGGGCCCGTCATACTCAGGGGTCTACCATACTCAGGGGTCTACCATACTAAGGGTCCCACCATACTCAGGGTTCCGCCATGCTCAGGGGCCCACCCTACTCAGGGGCCCGCCATATTCAGGGGTCCGCCATACTCAGGGGCCCACCATACTCAGGGGTCTACCATACTCAGGGGTCTGCCATACTCAGGGTCCCACCATACTCAGGTTCCCACCATACTCAGGGGTCCGCCATACTCAGGGGTCCGCCACACTCGGGGTCCCTCCATACTCAGGGGCCCACCATACTCAGGGTCCACCATACTCAGGGGCCCACCATACTCAGGGGCCCACCATACTCAGGAGTCTGTCATACTCAGGGGGCCGTAGGGGGTTTCCTCTGCTCCCCCATGGGCCTGGATGTTTTGAGCTGCTGCCTCCCACAAAGGTCCTATGTTCAGGTCTTCAGGTTCCTGTGGTTGTCTCCACCTTTGTAGGTGGTCCTGCTCTTCTTCTTATATTTTCCCATAATTGACCTTTCTGTGCTTCCATTATATATTCAGCATGAAGAGAGGATTAAAGGGGTTGTCCAGTGAACCCTGAGTCTTCATCCATCTCCCTGAGATGTTTTCTTCTGTGTCACCTCCCTTGTCTGATAGCTGTTTCTCTTAGCCATGTAAAACTACAATTCCCATGATCCTTTGCTGTACTTTGTCTTCATTCCTCTTAGTCCTAGCGCACACCCCTCTGTTTCCTCTGTGGGAGGCAGCTCAGGAGGTCAGGTGACCCAAGAGGGGTGGTTTTATTCAGGGCAGTCTTTGAACCACCCTCTTGGCCCCCTGACCTCCGGCGGACCAGAGTTTTTTCCTGTTTTAGGAGACAAGAACGACGATTTTCCTTCATCAAGTATCGAAGTAAAATTTGGGCCGGGAAGGCACAGGAAATGTGATGAGCGTGCAGTACAGAAGAGGCGGATTTGGGGGGGAACTACCGAGCGCATTTGTTTCCACTGGACGACCCCTTTAAGACGAGTCGATGGGAAGGTTCTGCTGATTTCATTCAGGGTTCACTTTTATTAACTCCTTCCTGTCCTGTCTCCTAGGAGCCCTGGGGTAGGTCCTTCTATGGAAGCCACTGACCTCCTGCGGGTCATGTGACCACTGTCCACCATTACCTCCAGACTGGACGGTTCCCCAGCCGGTCACGAAGCAGTTGAGGTTACTGGGGAACTCGACATCCTGGCTGGGGATACAGATGGGCATCACGTAGTCGGAGTACTGCACCGGGCTCTGGAGCTTGACCAGGGCGATGTCCCCGCTGGACCCTGCTCGCTGGAATATGGGGTGGATATAAATGGCGCTGACCGCAGACATGATGCCCGTGGGCACAGACAGCTGGTACGCCCCCAGATTCACTGTGTAGTCTGAGGGTGAGAAGGGCCTGGAGTGGGAAGAGAACGAAAGTGGGTGACGGTGGTCAGAGCCCGAGCCTGGAGACGCGGCTCCTCCATGGCCCCTCTTACTTGATGAAGCAGTGGCCCACTCGAAACCCCGGTTCAATCAGGGCTCCCCCCCAATTTGGAAGCCTTTTTTCCCAGGGTACCTCCCCGGGCCCACTTTCCCCCTAAAAGCGTCCTGTCCACCCACTATGCGGTCCGATGTCACCGGGGTTGCCCCAGCCTTTAAAAAGGGCCAGCACACCTTGTCACCGACCCCCGGGCCGACCCCCTAAGTCACCAACCCCCAAGTCACCGACCACCGAAGTCACCGACCACCAAGGTCACCGACCACCGAAGTCACCAACCACCGAGGTCACCGACCACCGAGGTCACCAACCACCGAGTTCACCGACCACCGAAGTCACCGACCACCGAGGTCAGGACCACCAGGGTCGCGACCACCAAAGGGCAGCGCCCCCCGAATTTACCGACCACCAGGTCACCACCACCAGGTCGGGCCACCAGGGCAGCGACCAAACCCAGGGCAGCACCACCGAATCACCCCACCCCCGAGTTCACCCACCCCCGAAGTCACCGACCCCCAGGTCAGGGCCACCAGGGTCAGCGACCACCAAGGTCAGCGACCACCGAAGTCACCGACCAACGAGGTCACCGACCACCGAGGTCAGGACCACCAGCGGCAGCGACCACCGAGGTCAGCGACCACCGAAGTCACCGACCACCGAGGTCACCGACCACCGAAGTCACCGACCACCGAGGTCAGGACCACCAGGGTCAGCGACCACCGAGGTCAGCGACCACCGAAGTCACCGACCACCGAGGTCACCGACCACCGAAGTCACCCACCACCGAGGTCACGACCCCTGGAGTCACCAACCACCCAGGTCACCGACCACCGAAGTCACCGACCACCAAGGTCACCGACCCCAAGTCCCAAAACCCCCGAGGGCCCCCGACCACCGAGGTCACCAACCCCGAGTTCACCGACCACCGAAGCACCGACCACCAGGTCAGGACCACCAGGGGCAGCACCACCAAGTCGCGACCACCGAAGTCCCGACCACCAGGTCACCGACCAAACCCAGGTCAGGACCACCAGGGTCAGCGACCACCGGGTCACGACCACCCAATCACCGACCCCCGGTTCACCGACCACCGAAGCACCGACCACCGAGGTCCGGCCCACCCGCGTCAGCGACCACCGCTGTCAGCGCCCACCGAAGTCACCGACCACCGAGTTCACCGACCACCGAAGTCACTGACCCCCGAGGTCACCGACCACCGAAGTCACCAACCACCGAGGTCACCAACCACCGAGGTCACCAAGTGTGGAGGGAAAAGCAGGAGCACTTACCTCCATAGCTCACCGCGGACTGGAGACCTGCAAGAGAAAGAAGCGGCTTAACATCTGCTCTCTCCGACCCGAGATCATGTGCCCCCCCCCCGGCCGCCATCTTGACAGTGCAATGAATGGGGGCTCCAATGACAGAACTGGTATTCACTCCACTAATACTCCATAAGTCATCGCTCAGTCATGTCTCAGGTGCAGTCACCTGCTGAACACGACTGCTCCCACCCAGCGAGACCGGGACACCCAAACTACACGGAGCAGGAAGCAGGATCCTCTTTGAGGTCAGAGGGTGCAGAAGATCCCAGTCACAGATGCACCATGGTTACTGCCTGTCACAGATGCACCATGGTCACTGCCTGTCACAGATGCACCATGGTCACTGCCTGTCACAGATGCACCATGGTCACTGCCTGTCACAGATGCACCATGGTTACTTCCGATCACTGATGGGACACCATTCTTGCAGCTCTGCAGGCAGGTTACACACAGGACACTGTGAGGGGTGGATGAGGGGTGTAACTGACAGATTTACAAGCCTCTTTGCAATAAGTGACAACCGATCTCCTGCAGCCATTGTGTGTAATAGAGGGATCTACTTCTGAGTAATAGTCACTCAGAGAAGATACAGGAGGACGGAGGTGACGGCTCGCCGCCGCTGATGACATCACCGCTCCCTTTTCGTTAGTGAACCCTTTACTCCAAATCTTCCAATGGAGAAAAAATGACCAAACAAGACCACGAGCAGGACCAGCAGCAAGTGCCATTGAGAAGCTGCAAGACAATGGCCTGACCAGGAGTAAAGCTACAGCCATAGCAGCTGGGCCCTGGGGCCACTAAGGAAGGGCCGCAGATAGAGTCACATCATAACATTCCCTCTGCCTGCGGCCACCACAAGGGGGAGCTCTAAACACAAATGCATACAGCCAGTGACCACTGTGCTCAGACGGAGCTCTACAAGGTCAGGACAAAGAGGGTGGAGGAGCCAAAGAAGATCCTGCTCCCAGGGGACACTCTCTCTTTATGGACCATGAGGTTTTGGCCATTGATAAGAAGATGTCACCGAGGACCTCATCTATTGAAGACCTTACCCAGGACTCACCTGTGGAGAGAAGAAGCAGCAGTGTCCACAGCTGACGATGCCTCATGGTCCCTGTGGGCTTTGGCTCGTTGGGAATGTCTGGGTGAATGACCCCTCCACAGCTCAGAGAGGGAGCGGAGGGGAAGAAAGACGATGGACACCCCCAATAAGAAGACACTGACAGAGAGGCGGCGAGTGCTGGAGTGCGGAGGAGAACCTGGTGGAGGGCTTATAGAACCTGCTCCACTCCTCTCCATCTCCTCCCCTCATAAAGCCCCATTGTATCTCCTCCCTGAGTGATTCACCCCGGTCTATAGCGACCGCTCCCTGACCGAGGTCTCCTGTGAGGACCTCAGCGATGAGGCAGGACGGTGATGGTGAATGAGGAACGCAGCACCCCCGCAGCATCCGCAGCACCCCCGCAGCACCCCTGCAGCACCCCCGCAGCACCCCCGCAGGACTCCTCCACATCACACAGGACAGTGTACACAGCCCCCCTGCAGGACTCCTGCACATCATACAGGACTCCTCCACATCACACAGGACAGTGTACACAGCCCCCCTGCAGGAGTCCTCCACATCACACAGGACAGTGTACACAGCCCCCCTGCAGGACTCCTTCACATCATACAGGAGTATCCACAGCACCCCCGCTGCACCCCCGCAGGACTCCTCCCATCATACAGGACCCTCCTCCTCCCATCATACAGGAGTGTATGCAGCATCCCCACAGGACTCCTCCACGTTAATACAGGACTCCTCCACATCATACAGGACTCCTCCACATAATACAGGAGTGTACGCAGCACCCCCACAGGACTCCTCCACGTTAATACAGGACTCCTCCACATCATACAGGACACCTCCACATCATACAGGAGTGTCCACAGCCGGCATTTGCTCTGTAGCATCAGGCTCTGTCCTCACAGTCAGGATTCGCTGATGTGACACATCCAGCGCAGGCGCACAGGCTTACACCGCATCCACCTGCGCCACATCTGCTGGATCCTGATGAAAAGCTGCGGTCACTGATCTGGAGCTTCCACTGCAGAAACCAGATGATGAGCTCCGGATATTACACGTGGTTTATATGGGAGCTGTCAGTCATCCTGTAGGACCGCCCCCAGACTGATATACCCAGAATATATGATGATAATAAAGTTCTCTTGGAACCTGCAGCGCAGACACCGAAGACATCGCAGGTTCTCTCTATATTGCACCTTATCCTTATTTAGCTGTATGAGAGTGCACAGTACCACTTCCCCTGCACTGTATATATGGACAGTGCACAGTACAAATTCCCCGGCGCTGTATACATGAACAGAGCTCAGTATTACTTCCACTGCACTGTATACATGGACAGTGCACAGTACCACTTCCCCTGCGCTGTATACATGATCAGAGCACAGTACCACTTTCCTTCTGCTCTATATATGGACAGTGCACAGTACCACTTCCTCTCTCTATATATGGACAGGCCAGACCACTTCCCTTCTGCTCTATATATGGACAGTGCACAGTACCACTCCCCTGCTCTGTATACATGAGCAGAGCATAGTATTACTTTGCCTGTGCTGTTTATATGGACAGTGCACAGTACCACTTCCCTTCTGCTCTATATATGGACAGTGCACAGTACCTCTTCCCTTCTGCTCTATATATGGACAGTGCACAGTACCACTTCCCTACTGCTCTATATATGTACAGTACACAGTACCACTTCCCTTCTGCTCTATACATGGACAGTGCACAGTACCACTTCCCTTCTGCTGTGTATATAGACAGCGTACAGTACCACTTCCCTTCTGCTGTGTATATGGATAGTGCACAGTACCACTTCCCTTCTGCTCTATATATGGACAGTGCACAGTACCACTTCCCTTCTGCTGGTGTATTATGATAGTGCACATATACCACTTCCCTTCTGCGTGTATAATGGATAGTGCGCACAGTACCCACATACCATTCTGCTGAGTGACTATGTGATAGTGTCACTAGTACCACTTCCCTTCTGCTGTGTCTATTGGAGATTAGTGCGCACAGTACTGACTATTCCATTCTGCTGTAGGCCTATCGGAGCAACATGGCCCGGCCGGTCAGTCGACTCTCCCACGTCCGTGTCGTCCCAGGTTCTACCGCGTGTTATTTGAAAACATTGGAAGATCTTAAGGAGTCACTCAGCAAGGACGATCTGTGAAGCCGCAGGACTGGAGGCAGTGTAATACCAAATGGCGAGACCCGGATTGCCTTCGCATATTATGCCTGAATGTCTAGGGTGAAGCAAGCGCCTGTCAATCTGGAATTCTCCCCAGTTAACCCTGGAGAAGTTAGGAGGTTTTCACCTAACAGCGCCTTTTGGAGCGTTTCAGCGACGGTCCAGTATTTGTGGGGCTTATTCACACTGCGCAGTTTGGAGCTTTCACACAGCGAAAGTTCTGTGGGGGCTTTAGTCACAACCAGCGCGAGTTCTAGGGGGCTTTTACAGCGCGCATGTCCTGGTCTTTATACCACAGCGCAAGTTGTTCTGGGGGCTTTCACGCATCGCAGTTTTGGAGCTTTCACACGGCTGCAGTTCTGGAGCTTCTTACACGCAAGCGCAGTTCTGGGCCTTTTAGACCACGCAGTCTCTGGGGCTTCACCTACGGCGCAGTTCTGGAGCTTTCAACACAGAGCGCATTTCTTGGGCCTTTCAACACAGCGCAGTCTTGGAGGCTATCTACACGTCGCAGTTCATGGGGCTTCTTACACAGCGCAGTTCTGGCACTTTTATTAAACACAGCGCAGATTTTGGGGCTTTTCCACACGGCGCGTCTTCTGGGCTTTCCACAGCGCAGTTATGAGGTGCTTTCACACAGCGCAGTTGATTGGGCGCGTTTCCACCAACAGCGCAGTTTTCTTGGAGCTCTCACACAGCGCAGATTTTGGAGCTGTTGCTGCGAGCGACAGCAGTTACGAGCTTTTCACACAAGGCGCAGTTTGTGTGGAGCTTATATCCACAGCGTGCGATTTTTGTGGCTCTCTTCACTCAGCGGCAGTTTGTTGGGGCTTTCCACTCAGTGCGCAGATTCTGGCGCAGATTATTTGCGGAGCTTCACACAGCGCAAGTTTTTGGGGCTTCACATCTCGCGTCAGTTCGGCTCTGTCACATCTGCGCGCATTTTCATGCGGGGCTTTCACGCACAGCGCATTTTGGGCCATCACACCGCGCAGTTTTGGCGGCGCTTTCACACAGCGCAGTTTTTTGGGTTCTCAACACAGCGCAGATTATTGGGGGCTTTCACACAGCGCAGCTTTGAGTTGATCACACGGCGCAGTTTATGGGGCTTTCACTCAGCGCAGTTTTTGGGCATCACACAGCGCAGTCTTTGAGGTGTGCTTTCCACACACACGTTTGGGCGCAGTCACAAGCATGGATTTAGTGGGGCTTTCCAACACGGCGCGCACCTTTTGAGCATTCACGCGGGCTAGTTTTGTGGGTTTCCACAGCGGTGCAGTTTTTGCGCGTGCATGTTTAGGAGCTTTCACACAACACAGTTTGGTGCTTTTCACACAGCGCAGTTATGAGGAGCATTTCGACACACGCCGCAGTTTTGCGCTCTCACCAGAGCAGTTTTGGGCTCGACACAGTCGACGGTTTTGGTCTTCACAACGGCGCATTTGGGGCTTGTCCCACGGCGCCAGTTCTCTGGAGCTTTCCATACGGCGCAGTATTTTGGAGCTTATCTACACAGCGCCGGTTTTGGAGCTTTCAGTCACACACAGCGCAGATTTTGTGGGCTTTCACAACGGCGAAGTTTTGGTGGACTGTCACACAGATTGCATTTTGGAGAGACGGCTTTCACACAGTCGCAGTTCTTTGGAGCTTTCACACGGCGCCTGTTCACTGGGGCTTTCCACTGCGTACCGCTGTTCTGGCGTGGCTTTCACACATCGCAGTTTGGAGCTTTCACACAGCGACAGTTTGTTGGGCTTTTTCACACAGCGTGCGTTTCTCTGGCTTTCCACGACACGCAGTTTTGAGAGCTTCTCACTACGCGCAGTTCTGGGGCCTTTTCAGCACAGTGCATGTTTTGGAGCATTCCCACGCGCGCCATTCTTTTGGGGCTCAACACACGAGCACGTTTTTGGGCTTTTACAACATCGGCCGCAGTTTGGAGCTTATCCACACGCGCGCAGTTTATTGGTTCATTCACAGCGGTGCATTCTTTATGGTGCATGTTTTCGGTAGCTTCACAACCAGCGCAAGTTTTGGAGCTTATCACACAGCACAGTTTGGAGCTTTCACACAGCAGCAACTTTTTGGAGCTTTCTACACGGCGCAGTTTTGGGCTTTCACACGCGCCAGGTCGTTTTTGTGCCTTTTCAGCACGGCCGCAGCTTTGTGGGCTTTTCACACAGCGCAGTTTTGGGGCTTTCACACAGCGCTTTTGCGTGCCAGTTCACACAGCACGGTCATGGATTTCGTGCAGTTCTTGGGGCTTTCACACAGCACGGTTTTGGGGCTTTCACACGGCGCAGTTTTGGAGCTTTCACGCGGCGCAGTTTTGGGGTTTTCACACGGTGCAGTTTTGGTGCAGTTTTGGAGCTTTCACACAGCGCAGTTTTTAGGAGCTTTCACACAGAGCAGTTTTGAGAGGACTTTCACACAGCGCAGTTTTTGGAGGCTCCTCACGCAGCGCGTTATGGTAGGCTTCACACAGCACGTTTCTTGGGCTTTTCAACACGGTGCAGCTTTTGGAGCTTTCCACACGGCGCACTATTTGGACGGCTTTCATACATCGCAGTTTTGAGATTTCACACAGCGCAGTTTTGTGCTTTCCACACCAGAGCATTTTTGGAAGACTTCACACAGCGCAGTTAGTGTGCGCTCTCAAAACGACCGCACGTTTCTTGGGCTCACACAGCACGGTTTTGGGGTCTTTCCACACGGTGGCAGTTTTCTGGAGCTTCACTCGGCGCAGTTTTGGAGCTTTCATACAGCGCAGTTTATTGGGTGCTCTCACACAGCGCAGTTCTCTATGCAGCTCTCACTACAGCGCACCTGGTTTTGGGGCTTTCACACGGAGGCAGTTTTTGGGCTTCACAGGCCAGTTTTGGAGCTTCATACGGCGCAGTTTTGGAGCGCTTACACAAAGCCGTCAGGTTTGAGAGGCTTTCACACAGCCGCAGTTTTAGGTGGCTTTCACACGCGCATTTATATGGGGCTTTCACACAGGTAGCAGTTTTAGGACTTTCACACGCCCGTTTCCGGGGCATTCACGCGCGCTGATTCTGGGGCTTTCACACAGCGACATTTTTAGGAGCTTTCTCACCCAGCGCAGTTTTCTGGCTTTCACACAGCGCACAAGGCGTGAAACAACACACATCACAAGGATAACTGCGGGCTTTCCCAATCTGCTGCATTGGGAGCGTCTATCACACGGAGCGCCATTCTGTCTTTCACACTCTAGTGACGAGTGTGATCTTTCACGCGGCGCAGTTTGGGGCTCACACAGCACGGTTTTCTTCGGGACTTCAACACGGCGCGTCAGTTTTGGGATTATTTCCACGCGGCGCAGTTTTGGTTTTCACACGGCTGCAGATTTCTGGTGCTTTGTTGGAGCTTTCACACAGCGCATGTTTGGAGCTTTCACACAGCGCCCGTTTTGGACTTTCACACATCGCAGTTTTGGAGCTTATTCTTACACCGTCGTTTCATGAGGGGCTTTCAGACGGCGCAGTTTTGCGAGAGGCTTTACACGCGCCGTGATTCTGGGGAATTTCACAGCACTAGCAGATCTTTGGGGGACTTTCAACAGACAGCGCAGTATTTTTTGGGGCTTTTCAAACGAGCCAGATTTGGGTGACTGTTTTTTGTGGGCTTTCACTACAGCATGGTTTTGGGCTTTCTACCGAGGGCCACTCTTTGGAGCCTTTCTACGCAGCGCGCATTTGGGGTTTTTCAACACGGAGCAAGTTTTTGGTGCTGGTTTTAGGACTTTCACACAGCGTGCAGTTTTGGAGCTTTCACACTAGAGCATTTTTTTGGAGCTTTCCAACACAGCGCAGTTTTGGGGCTTCTCACGCGACGCCAGTTTTGGGCTCACACAGCACGGTTTTGGGCTTTCGCGCACGCTCAGCTTTTCGGAGCTTTCAAACGCGCATTTTGGAGCTTTCATACAGCGCAGTTGACACGGGGCTTTCTGCTCCTCACAGAGCGCAGGTTTTGGGGCTTTCACACAGCGCAGTTTTTGAGGCTCACATCAGCACGGTTTGAGGGGCTTTACACACAGCCTACGTATTTGGGCTCACACGGATTGCGCAGTTTTAGTGGGAGCGTTTCACACCGCCGTTACTCTGGGGCTGATCCACACTAAGTCGCAGTATTGGACTTTCACAACACAGCGCATTGAAATTGTGGGCTTTGCACACGCCAGTTCTGGGCATTTTTCACACTAGTCAGTTTTTGGAGCTTTCACACGGCCTATCTGGGGCTTTCACACACAGTGCATTTTTGGAGCTTTCACCCGGCGCAGTTTTGGCACTCACACATCCCGCACGGATTTGGGGTCTTTCACACAGCACGGTTTTGGGGCCTTCACACTATCGCAGTTTTTCGAGCTTTCACGCGTCGCAAATGAGTATTGGGTTTTCACACTGTGGCCAGTTTTTGTGCAGTTTGAGCTTTCACACAGCGCAGTTTATTGGAGGGCTCTTCACACAGCGCACTGATTTGGTGTGCAGTTTTGATTCACGGGACTTTACACAACAGCGCAGATTTTCTTGTGGTGCCAGTTTGGTGCATTTCAACATCAGCGCATTTTTTTGGGGCTTTCACACAGCGAAGTTTTGGGCTTCTCACACTGAGCACGGTTTTTGGAGTCTTTCACATGCCACTTTTTGGAAGCTTTCACGTCGGCGCTGGTTTGGGTTTCATCAACCGTTGCAGTTGTGGGTAGCAGATTTGGACTTTCCACAGCGCGTGCGAGTTTTGATGCATGTAATTATGGTAGCTTTACACTACAGCGCATTTCTGGGATTACTCTCCCTCCGCCTTAGTTTGGGCTTTCACTCAGCGCCAGTATCAGGGGCTCTCACACGGCGCAGTTTTATGGTGCACAGTTTCCTAGCTTGGCCCCATTACATCTTGCCTTTATTACCAGCCAGCTTGTCTATGTCTTCACATTAGGTTCAGGAAAGCGTTTTCTCCAGTATCACAATGTGTATGACGTCAGTTAGGATACAATACACTGATTGATGCCCCACTTTCTCTAAACATTTAGAGAAGTAGAAAAAGCTGCTGGGAATATGGCAGATAATTTGAGCAATGTTAAAATTGTCACCAAACTTAGGCTGTGTGAAAGCAACGTAAAACTGCTTCAAAGCTCAGCTGATCTGTGTGAAAAGCCCAAAACTTGCGCTAGTGATGATCTGAGCCCTCTAATACTCTCTGTGTGACAGTGAGCTCCATAGAAACGCACCCTAAAATCTGCGCTGTCTGAAAGCCCCAGACAATCTGCACCAATACTGCGCCTTGGTTAGTCTTCTGGAGGAAATGAGAAAAAGAACTATTTTTCCCCCCAAATACTGCACACAAAACTGCGACTTGTGAAATTCCCTGTATACTGCCCAAAACTGCGCTGTGCTGATAGCCCCAAAACTGCGCTGAGTGAGCTCCCCCTCTACTGCCCCCAAAACTGAGCGCTGAGTATGAAACCTCCAATAAACCTGCCACCTCAAAACGTCTGTGTGCAAATCCCCTAATACTGACCAAAACTGCGCTGGTGAAAACACCATAAAGTACTATGCGACCTAAACTGCCCGTTGTGAAAGCTCCTAGAATCTAGCTTGGAAATCCCCTACAATACTGCAATCAAAACTGCGCGCTGTGTGAAAGCCCCTAATAACTGCACACAAAATCTCGTTTGTGAGATGATAGCCCCTAATACTGCGCCCAAAACTGCGCTGTGTGAGAGAGCCCCTTAATACTGCACAAAAAACTGCGTTGTGTGAATCCCCAAAAACGCTGGGCACCAAAACTGCCTGTGTGCAGATGCCCCATAATACTGCTCCCTCAACACGCGCTGCGTGTGAGAATCTCACTAATCACGCACCAAACTCTTGCGCTGTGTGTAGAGCCCCTACTACTAGCACCAACAACTGAGCGATCTTGTGTGATCATAGACCTAGTCATTACTGCACCCAAAACGCCCTAGTGTATGAAAGCCTCCTAATACTGCACCAAAACGCCCTGTGGAAGAGCCTCCCAAATACTCACCAAAACTTAGCACTGTGAAGAGGCCCACAAATACTGCACCAAACTGCACTGTGTGAGAGCCCCTTATACTGCACCAAAACTGATGCAGCTGTGTGAGGAACTCACTAATACCCCCAGCACCTAAAACTTGCGCTGTGTGAGAGCCCCTAGATATCTGCACCAAACACTGCGATCTGACTTGTGAGAGCCCCTTAATTCAGCAACCAAAACTGCGCTGTGTCTGACGAACCCCATAATACATGCACAAATCAGCGCAGTATGTGGCAGAGCCGCCTTAATACTGTACCGAAAACAGCTCTGATGATGAGAGCCCCATAATCCTGCACCCACAACTGCGCTGTGCAGTTTAGCCTAATATTGCAACCAACAACTGATCGATGTGTGAGAGCCCCTAATAACTGCAACCAAAACTGGCCGCTGTGTGAGAAGCCCCCCCTACAATACTAGCACCCAAAACTGCGCTTTGTGAGAGCCCCTAATATTTGCACCAAAACTGCGATGGTGTGAGAGCCCTAAATACTATGCATCCAAACTGCGCTGTGTGAGACTGCTTCCTATTATGAGGTCATTCTTAGACCTCTGACTCAGAGATCAGCAGCACTGGACCGATGCTGGTTGGAGAGGGGAAGTTCACACAAGGGCAGTTTTATTTACAGCAGACAGAGTTCCTCAGCAATATTACTAGCTTCTACATTTCTCCATCAGAATACGCTCTGTGTGAACGCAGCCTAAAAGAGCAGACACTGATCGGCCGTTCAGCTGCATTGATATCTCCAATAGTAATCACGACTGGAATGCAAACAGAGAAGAAAACGAAGCCGATGATCAGGAATGGCCGAAGATAGCAACCGAGGCTCAGCCAGTGACCGGTCTCCAGTTAAAAGGAGATTTATAAGGATCCCAGACCTGTACCAAGTGACCTGTGCGTCTCTGTGACCATTTAGAATCATACGCAGGGTGAATGTTGAATCTATAGCCAAAGAGTCCTCCCAAAACCTATAGCCAAGTACCTGTTCCAGATAACCCCACTGTATTTTAGCTCTTCGTGCACGGGGGACGAGCCCCTTACTACTGAGTGACGCAAATAGGACAACGACCTGACAACCAGGCAAAGCTAGACAAAATCTTGGTTTCAGCCCAACAGATTCTTTGTGATGTGGATGTCCAGCCCGGCCCTGAATCCGATGGAAGAGACTTGTGGCCATCTCTGAGGCAAAGCCGCAAAATGCAGATAAACTGTGGGACGTGGTGAAGCCTCCGAGGCTGGAAGAACTGGGGACGGGGCAGAGTCTGAGGAACGGACTCGAGTGCAACCTTCCATGCAGCAGATCCATTAATTATCTGGCCGCCTTTGTATCCATCAGGAGCAATATCCTAAAGAAGAGAACATCCTGCAGGTTGTGGGGACAATGCAGACGCTGCGGATTCCTGGGGCAGCTCAGGGGTCGGGTAACGTCCTTCATTCTCTCCATTTCTCATCATGTTTGGATGTAGAGACCAAAGCAGGAAATAAACCTCCTGGAAAGATACTCTGAGCTCGGTTAGCGCGCAACAACATCTGCTAATCATTTTAACACATCTTCATGGACAGTGCAGCTCTGAACCACTTCCCCTGCACGTATATTTAGGACATGCTAGCGACAGACACCACTTCCCTGTGCACTGTATATATGGACAGTGCACAGTACCACTTCCCCTGCGCTGTATATATGGACAGTGCACAGTACACTCTCTCCCTGCGCTGTATAAATCTGTTGACAGTGCACAGTACCACTTCCCCAGCACTGTATTTTCTTAAGGACGTAATAGATATACTATTTTGCCATAGGCCGAACTTAGAACCTATACATAATCAAGTCTTCTCAATCTAAAAACACTCTAAAACGATAACTTTCCTACATTAATGGTGTTTAACGAATCTTAACCTCTGATACTCACTAATTTAAAACCTTATTTCTAACCTCTCAATTTATTCCCTTTCTAATTGTGAAGGTAATAGCTCCTTTACTAGCACTCAATGTCTTGTGTGGAACGCGCCTACCAAAAGCGAAAAGCCTTATATATACAGTAATTTAACTATACTCCAGACTAAGGCATTCCCAAGCCTACTATGCTTGGGGCAGTCGAGCCCTAATTCTAAATGGACACAAACAAGCGAGAGCGGTAGCCCCTTTTGATGACACCCCTGCAGCAATGTGACCACCAGTAAGACAAGGTCTGAGAAATCAACAATCCTAAAACGTCGCGTATCTACCTCCCCACAATCTTCTCGCCAGCTAACCTGGCTTTTCATCATGGGTTAGAGGTCTCGCATTCAATTGGCTGTAATCTCACATTCCTATTTATATCATGTTAGTAAACACCCCAATATCAGGCGTGTCTCACCAAATTTAGCCATCAAGAATGCCCACATAAACCCACTCCCCTTCGCGCTGCTCATGCATGCATACTGATACTAATCTGTGTTCTGCTAAACTGGCCCACCATGCTCCCAAAAACAACATTCCTCAGGAAACAAAAGTTCACTATCCCTCCTATCAGCGCGGCACGCCCCTGTCCTGTACCATGCATGCGCGCGCCTACCTGTATCAGTGGACAACTTCAGCCCTGACTATGATATGACTTCTGTATCTTCTCCTCTCAATTTATTGCTACTGTGCCGTGTCTCACCAGACCGCTACTAAGTAGAATAGTGTGTTACATTCCACAGCACACTACCGTCAGCTTCATCAACTCCCATGAACCCCTTCTCCCTCCATGTCTAATCTGCCATATTTAATTGGGAAAATATACTCCATAGTAACCGTACACTATTTGCATATAACACTCCATCTGTACCTTCCACTATTCTCCATAGTCTATCGATCCCATAAAGCAGCGTTACCTCCTTAGTAAGAATATTCATATCATTAGTGAATAAAGCACACGGCCCATATGGTTAGCCCCCCCCCCTCGCTTCGTGACTCCACCCTCCCGCGCCTTCCCGCATTAAAGATTTCTTTCTTACAGGTACGTTGTGCCACCCTAATTCATTATTACAATGGTAGTATGCAGAAATGTTAGTACAAAATCAATCTCTATTGTGTTTGCATACATGCTGTACTGCATATAATGTATTAAATTAGCACAAAATAACACAGTGAGTAGAAACAATAAATTATAAGGTAAATAAATGTATACAAGAATAGATTGTAATCATACTGCCCGATCTGCGCTCGTCACAGCAATCATAAGTGTTAATATTATATGTTACAGTTGCTACGCACCTCTACATGCATCATAAAACAATCACACATACATCCAATTGTAAAATAGAAACCCCGTTGCCTCACCTGATCAATAACCAATGCGAGTCCAATTGCAAACACAGGAAAACGAGGGACAACGTGGAGGCAGAGGGGGGGGGCAGAGAGGCGAGGTGGGGGGATGGGGGGGAAAAACCTATGTGAACACTGATGCCCCTATAGTCCATATATCAACTGTGCATATATCCACTGACCTACTTAGTCACATATTCATGTTTTTCTGTCATATACAATATAATATAGAGGAAGAGCAGCAGGATTAAATAAATGCTTAAAATGAAAACGCTTCAGTTTAGGCCTTTTATGTTTCTAATGTAAATGAGAATGTGTATCCATCTTAGCCCTCTTCCTGCAACAAACCTAACATCCAGATCGCCTTTCTTTCCCCTAGCTTTATTCAACACAGATGCCCCAGAATTTAAGCACCTCTATTTCACCAATAATACTTCCAAAATTGTGTCTCGCGCTACGGAGTGTGTACCTCTAGATTTACATAGTACTCTGAGTTTTGGTTTCTGTGAGATCCGACGACGTTATGGTTTGTCCGCCACAATAGATCTTGGGTGGCAGAGTAAAACAATAGCCCCATAAATCAGTTTAGCTGGTGAAACATGTTGGGGAGGTCAGGCTTGACGTTTTAAATTGTGATTTTTCACCTCGGTCTAGAAGTGTCACCTGCTGCAGGGATGTCACAAGGGGGCCTTATTTGTTTTGTGTCCATGAGATTAGGGATGACGGGCCCAAGTAGGGCTTGGATCCCTTACTGGAGCTAGTAATTTGCTGTACATATAAGGCTTTCCTGTTAATAGGTGGGGTTCCACCAGACTTGGTAATAGAAAAGGAGCTATTCCTTTCTTCAGAAGTAGAAAAGGGATAAATTGAGAGGTTAGAAATCAGGTTTATAAATAGTGTGAAATAGAGGTTAAGTGTTTCATAATAAAAGTTACTTTTAGTGTTTTATAGATAGAAAAACTGATAGAGTTTAAGTTTGCCTATGGCAAAATAGTAAATATAGTGATCAGAAGTCACTCTCTGTTCTTTTGCGAGATTTCCCATTTTTTTTGAGGCATTGAAATGGCAAACAGTCCCCCGTTCTGAATTGGTGAACCCAATAATTCCTGAGTGTATATGAAGATTGCACATTACCACTTCCCCAGCATTGTATACATGGACAGTGCACAGTACCACTTCCCCTGCATTGTATACATGGACAGTGTACAGTTCCACTTCTCCTGTGCTGTGTACATTAACAGAGCACAGTACCACGTCCCCCGTGCGGTGTGATGACTCCCAGTATCACCTGCTGTGCAGTCGGGGTGTGCCCCCAGTTAGTGAGGGGAATGCGCCCGGGCAAGCTGTGGGTGGGGCAGGGATTAGTGGGGGGGCACCCGCCCCGTCCTCTTGTCTCATCCTGCCCCGGGGCAGATCTGTGGGGCTCTCAGTGCTCGTCATGTGACCAGGTGTTATCAGACGACGCAGAGCAGATCTGTACATAATAAGCTTTATTTTTATGGCACCAACATGTTCTGTGGCGCAGTACTACACCGAGAAGTCCAGAGCAGATCTATGTCCTGCAGAGCAAATCTATATCCTGCAGAGCAGATCTATGTCCTGCAGAGCAAATCTATATCCTGCAGAGCACAGCATAGTGCAGGGCAGATGACAGAGCAGATCTTTTTCCTGCAGAGCATAGCAGAGTGCAGAGCACATACATGTCCTGCAGGGAAAAGCAGAAGGCAGAGTAGATCTATGTCCTGCAGAGCACAGCACAGATGTTGCTACAATGAAGATTTGTGTTAGTAAAAGCTGCAGGTGACATCAGTGGGGGATCAGTGGTCGTCAGTGGATCTCCATGATGGGGGCTCAGTGGTCGTCAGTGGATCTCCATGATGGGGGGGCTCGTGGATCTCCATATGGGGTCTGTGTCGTTCCCCAGGGATGGGGGCTCATTGGTCGTCCAGTGGTTCTCCATTATGGGGCTCCAGTGTCTCGGTGGAAATCTCCATGATGTGGGGCCAGTGGCTGTCAGTGGATCTCCATGTGGGGATCATTGGTCAGCAGTGGATCTCCATGATGGGGGTCTCAGTCGTCGTCAGTGGATTCCATGATCGGGGGTCAGTGGTCGGGTGGATCTCCAGTGAATGGTGGCTCAGTGGTGTCGGTGGATGCTCCATTGATGTGGGCTCAGTGGTCGTCAGGATCTCCATGATGGGGACTCAGTGGTCGTCAGTGATCTCCAGATGGGGGCTTTCGCAGTGATCTACCATGATGGGGCTCATGGTCGTCGTGGATCTCCTGATGTGGGCTCATGTGGTCGTCGGGTGGATCTCCATGATTGTGGGATGTCACATGGTCGTCAGAGGATTCCATGATGTGGGCATCAGTGTGTCGTCAGTGGATCCACATGTATGGGGGCTCAGTGGTCGTCAGTGGATCTCCATGATGGGGCTAGTGGTCGTCTGGATCTCCTGATGGGTCAAGTGGTCGTCGTGGATCTCCATGATGGGGGCTTAGTGGTCGTCAGTGGATCTCCATGATGTGGGATCAGTGGTCGTCGGTGGATCTCCATGATGTGGGCTCAGTGATCGTCAGTGGATCTCCATGATGGGGGCTCAGTGGTCGTCAGTGGATCTCCATGATGGGGCGCAGTGTTTGTCAGAGGATCACCATGGTTGGGGCTCAGTGGTCCGCGGTGGATCTCCATGATGTGGGCTCAGTGGTCGTCGGAGGATCTCCATGATGTGGGATCAGTGTGTCGTAGTAGATCTCCATGATGGGGCTCAGTGGTCGTCATGGATCTCCATGATGGGGCTCACGTGGTCGTCGTGGATCTCACATGATGTGGGTCAGTGGGATCTATCATGATGGGGGCTCAGTGGTCGTCCAGTGGATCTCATGATGGGGGCTCAGTGTCATCAGTGGATCTCACATGATGGGGGCTCAGTGGTCGTCAGTGGATCTCCATGATGTGGGACTCAGTGAGGTCGTCAGTGGATCTCCATGATGGGGCTCAGTGATCGTCAGTGGTCTCCATGATGGGGGCTCAGTGGTTGTCAGTGGATCTCCATGATGTGGGATCAGTGGTCGTCGGTGGCTCGTCAGTGGATTCATGATGGGGGCTCAGTGGTCGTCAGTGGATCTCCATGATGGGGGCTCAGTGGTCGTCGGTGGATCTCCATGATGGGGGCTCAGTGGTCGTCAGTGGATCTCCATGATGTGGGCTCAGTGGTCGTCGGTGGATCTCCATGATGTGGGCTCAGTGGTCGTCAGTGGATCTCCATGATGGGGGCTCAGTGGATCTCCATGATGGGGACTCAGTGATCGTCAGTTGATCTCCATGATGGGGGCTCAGTGGTTGTCAGTGGATCTCCATGATTGGGCCCGTGGTTCAGTGGATCTCCATGAAGTGGGCTCAGTGGATCTCCATGATGGGGGCTCAGTGGTTGTCAGTGTATCTACATGATGGGGGCTCTGTGTTCGTCTGGATCTCCATGATGTGGGCTCAGTAGTGTCTGTGGATCTCCATGTTTGGGGCTCATTGGTCGTCAGTGGATCTCCATGTTGGGGGCTCAGTGGTCGTCTGTGGATCTCCATGATGGGGGCTCAGTGGTCGACAGTGGATCTCCATGATGGCTAGTGTTAGTGGGATCTCCTGATGGGCTCAGTGGTAGTCAGTGGATCTCCATGATGGGGTTAGTGGTCGTCAGTGGATCTCCATTATGTGGGTCGTCTCGATCTCCATGATGTGGGCTCAGTGGTCGTCGGTGGATCTCCATGATGTGGGCTCAGTGGTCGTCAGTGGATCTCCATGATGTGGGATCAGTGGTCGTCAGTGGATCTCCATGATGTGGGATCAGTGGTCGTCAGTGGATCTCCATGATGTGGGCTCAGTGGTCATCGGATCTCCATGGTGTGGGATCAGTGGTGATCTGTGTCTCTCGATGATGTGGGATCAGTGGTCGTCAGTGGATCTCCATGATGTGGGATCAGTGGTCATCAGTGGATCTCCATGATGAGGGCTCAGTGGAACTCCGTGATGATGGCTCGGTGGTCGTCAGTGGATCTCCTTGATGTGGGATCAGTGGTCGTCAGTGGATCTCCATGATGTGGGCTCAGTGGATCTCCATGACGTGGGATCAGTGGTCGTCAGTGGATCTCCATGATGTGGGCTCAGTGGTCATCACTGGATCTCCATGATGGGGGCTCAGTGGTCATCAGTGGATCTCCATGATGGGGGCTCAGTGGTCGTCAGTGGATCTCCATGATGTGGGTTCAGTGGTCGTCAGTGGATCTCCATGATGTGGGTTCAGTGGTCGTCAGTAGATCTGCATGATGTGGGCTCAGTGGTCATCGGATCTCCATGGTGTGGGATCAGTGGTCATCAGTGGATCTCCATGATGTGGGATCAGTGGTCGTCAGTGGATCTACATGATGGGGGCTCAGTGGTCGTCAGTGGATCTCCATGATGGGGGCTCAGTGGATCTCCATGAGGTGGGCTCAGTGGTCATCGGTGGATCTCCATGATGGGGGCTCAGTGGTTGTCAGTGGATCTCCATGATGTGGGCTCAGTGGATCTCCATGATGTGGGCTCAGTGGTCGTCAGTGGATCTCCATGATGGGGGCTCAGTGGTCATCAGTGGATCTCCATGATGGGGGCTCAGTGGTCATCAGTGGATCTCCATGATGTGGGCTCAGTGGTCGTCAGTGGATCTCCATGATGGGGATCAGTGGTCGTCAGTGGATCTCCATGATGTGGGATCAGTGGTCGTCAGTGGATCTCCATGATGGGGGATCAGTGGTCGTCAGTGGATCTCCATGATGGGGGCTCAGTGGTCGTCAGTGGATCTCCATGATGGGGGCTCAGTGGTCGTCAGTGGATCTCCATGATGGGGGCTCAGTGGTCGTCAGTGGATCTCCATGATGGGGGCTCAGTGGTCGTCAGTGGATCTCCATGATGGGGGCTCAGTGGTCATCGGTGGATCTCCATGATGTGGGCTCAGTGGTCGTCAGTGGATCTCCATGATGTGGGATCAGTGGTCGTCGGTGGATCTCCATGATGGGGGCTCAGTGGTCATCGGATCTCCTTGATGTGGGCTCAGTGGTCTTCTGTGGATCTCCATGATGGGGGCTCAGTGGTCGTCAGTGGATCTCCATGATGTGGGCTCAGTGGTCGTCAGTGGATCTCCATGATGGGGGCTCAGTGGTCATCGGTGGATCTCCATGATGGGGGCTCAGTGGTCGTCAGTGGATCTCCATGATGGGGGCTCAGTGGTCGTCAGTGGATCTCCATGATGGGGGCTCAGTGGTCGTCGGTGGATCTCCATGATGGGGGATCGAGTCCAGGATCAGCTTAATGTCCGGGGGTCACCACAACAGCAGCAGGAGGAGCAGCAGCACCAGGACTCCTGCCACTCTTCTACAGTCACCGCCGGACTCCAAGGACCCTAAAAGGAGAGAGATGGGTTTTATGTGTTTTCTGCATTTGCTGCGTTACCTGATTCCCATTGAGGTCCCCGGGACCCGAATCTCCCACTTTGTGCACATTTTGATGCATAATTGTAGGCGCTGTCACCCAAAAAACGCACCAAAGTGAAGGATCCATCCCTGGCACATCCGCCGCCTCCTCTGGTTAATTATAATCACGATGAGGGAGGGAGACATGTGACCCTGCAAACCCCCCCCACCCGTGGTGCAATCATGGGTTACAGCAAGTTATAACGACATGTGACCCCTCAGACCATGAACCATTAATGACCCCATGGTGCAATACATACAGTGATGTTATAAGGGGGGGTTTTATTTGTTATAAGCGAGGGGGGGGGGTGTAATTTGCAGACCATGAGCCACACATAACAGTCCCATCTCTACACTGGGGCAGGTAGTAGTGGCCGATGCTCGATCCCATCCTCCTCCTCCCTCTGTTCCTCCTTCCTTTCCTCAGGGGCTTCATTTACCTGAGGGATTTCGGCAGGGGGGCCCCAGTGGCTCCTGGGCCTGTAGGGTGGACAGAGCTTCTGTGTTATTGAACCCTGGGGAGACACAGATACATTAAATATTATACATGAGGGAGCGAGCAGAGACAAAACAGCAGGGCCCCCTCCAGCCAAATCACATGGGGCCCCCACCCATTGCTAGTTCCTATTTTGTAACATATCACTAGGCCCTTTGTGATTAGGGCCCCTGACAGGAGTACTGCCCATACTGCTCTATTGGCATCCCTGCCTAACAGAGCTGAGCTTACCCCCAAATCCTGTCAATGTAAATGCTCAGAATCTCTGCACTCACTGAAAACCTAAATAATAAGAGGTCAGAGCGTCTCACCCGGGGATGACAGAGCCACAGAGACACTGTGAGGAGGGAGGGGGCTCGGATACATGAAGGAGGGGCAGGAGCAGAGACTCTGAGAGATGGAGGAGGGAGGACTGTGCAGGAGAGGAGGCTTCCTGTAGGGAGATGTTCACACAAGCTGCTGCGCGGGTCACCTAGTATTAGACCATTCCTGCACAACACATGACCCTCCAAAGCATTTCTGGTGGTAAAGGGGCGTGTACTAAATACACCCTGCCCCCCCACTCAAAAAATGGGCCGTACCAATTTGGGCCCTGCAAGGGGGCGGTTGGTCCCCCACAGCCTACAATGTTGTGCAGAGATGAGGCAGCCCAGATTGATCTCTTCATCAATGGGGCCCTGAGCGCTCCCCCATGGGGGCTGTGTGCGTTGAGGAGGAGGGGGGCAGGGACAGGGGAGCAGGTCTCATGTTTGATCACAGGATCGATCAGATCAGGTGACTGATCTCTATACTGAGACTTGAGCAATATGGCGGCTGGGCAGGACCCTCTGCTAGGTCATTGGGGCAGGCACAGATGTGTGGTCTGGGAGTGCAGTGCTTCTGAGTGTGGAGAACGTCACAGCAGTTAGCCTGATAAGTCTCCAGGAGTGACCGCTGTGCTTCAGTGTGCGGTGCGCTTCCTCAGACCACATGACGGGTAAGACAGGGTCCCTTCTTCCCTCCCCGGTGGCGAGCGGTGGGGTAATGATGGCTGCCAAGCTGCGGTTTCAGGCAGAGGCCTAACTTCAAGCTCTTGGGCCCTGGTGCAAAAAGTGAAATGGGGCCCTCAGCTGCCATGTGCCATTTACAATACTGGTGTCTTCTTATGTGGCAGGAGGGCTTTAGGGCCCCCTCAGGCTGCAGGGCCCGGTAGTGACTGCTACCTCTGCACTCCCTATAGCTACACCCCTGGTTCCAGGGCATTATTGAAGGGGCTCCATGGGGGGCAGCAGGGGGCTCGTAGGATATAGACGCGATGAGGTCGCCAGCCCCCGCCATCAACATCATCGGTCACCGATAAACATCTGCAGATTCTCATTGGATCATTAGAGGTGGTCAGTGCGGCCGATGGTGGCCGCCGACCGTCCAGATCCCCGACCCTCCAGATCCCCGACCGTCCAGATCCCCGACCCTCCAGATCCCCGACCGTCCAGATCCCTGACCCTCCAGATCCCCGACCGTCCAGATCCCCGACCGTCCAGATCCCCGACCCTCCAGATCCCCGACCGTCCAGATCCCTGACCCTCCAGATCCCCGACCGTCCAGATCCCCGACCCTCCAGATCCCTGACCCTCCAGATCCCCGACCGTCCAGATCCCCGACCCTCCAGATCCCCGACCGTCCAGATCCCCGACCGTCCAGATCCCCGACCCTCCAGATCCCCGACCCTCCAGATCCCCGACCGTCCAGATCCCCGACCCTCCAGATCCCCGACCCTCCAGATCCCCGACCCTCCAGATCCCCGACCCTCCAGATCCCCGACCGTCCAGATCCCCGACCCTCCAGATCCCCGACCCTCCAGATCCCTGACCCTTCAGATCCACGACCGTCCAGATCCCTGACCCTCCAGATCCACCCCGACCGTCCAGATCCCCGACCCTCCAGATCCCCGACCGTCCAGATCCCCGACCCTCCAGATCCCCGACCGTCCAGATCCCCGACCCTCCAGATCCCCGACCGTCCAGATCCCCGACCCTCCAGATCCCCGACCGTCCAGATCCCCGACCCTCCAGATCCCCGACCCTCCAGATCCCCGACCGTCCAGATCCCCGACCGTCCAGATCCCCGACCCTCCAGATCCCCGACCCTCCAGATCCCCGACCGTCCAGATCCCCGACCCTCCAGATCCCCGACCGTCCAGATCCCTGACCCTCCAGATCCCCGACCCTCCAGATCCCCGACCCTCCAGATCCCCGACCCTCCAGATCCCCGACCGTCCAGATCCCTGACCCTCCAGATCCCTGACCCTCCAGATCCCCGACCCTCCAGATCCCTGACCCTCCAGATCCCCGACCCTCCAGATCCCTGACCCTCCAGATCCCCCGACCCTCCAAATCCCGAGCCTCCAGATCCCCGACCCTCCAAACCCCGACCGTCCAGACCCCGGACCCTCAGATCCCCCGACCCTCCAGATCCCTGACCGACCTATCCCCGACCTTCCAGATCCCCGACCTTCCAGATCTCCGACGCTCCAGATCCCTGACCCTCCAGATCCCCGACCGTCCAGATTCCTGACCGTCCAGATCCCCGACCTCCAGATCTCCGACCGTCCAGATCCCGAACCGTCCAGATCCCTGACCCTCCATATCCCGGACTTTCCAGCTGCCCGACTGTCCAGATCCCCGAACGTCCAGATCCCAGACCCTCCAGATCCCCGACCCTCCAGATCCCTGACCCTCCAGATCCCCGACCGTCCAGATCCCTGACCCTCCAGGATCCCTGACCTCCAGAATCCCCGACCGTCCAGATCCCCGACCCTCACCAGATCCCCGACCGTCCCAGATCCCCCGACCCTCCATATCCCCCGACCCTCCAGATCCCCCTGACCGTCCAGATCCCCGACCGTCCAGATTCCTGACCGTCCAGATTCCCCACCAGCAGGGCCACGAATCCCGGTGTCTGCGAGTCACGGCGCAGGATCAGCTTTATGTGAGGAGTGACGCCCTGCCATCACTATGGACGATGACTCACCCCATTGTCAGGGGATTATCGGATGGGACACCCACCCAGATGAGCTGCAGAGACACGCGATCTCACCGGGATACCAGCTGTGGTGAACAGCAGCACAGAGGGTGTCAGGAGGAGAGGGTGCTGATCCAATGGAAGGCCACAGACAGAGTGACACTGCGAAAAGTGCAGCACAGAGTATGTCAGGAGGGGACTGAGAGTGGCAGTCCCAGTGTCCCAGCAGCACAGAGTATATCAGAAGAGTGAGCTTATCTTGGGCTGACCTGACTGAGAGTTAAAGAGTGAAAAGAGCAAGTCCCAGCAGCACAGAGTATGTCAGGAGGGGGTGGGGGGGTCACTGGCAGAGTTACATTTTGGAAGGACCTCCCAGCAGCACAGAGAATTTCAGCAGAGGAGTGTGCTGATCTTCTGGGGTGTCATAGATTAAGAGTTACATAGGGTTAATCAAACAGCAAAGTGCTGCGGCTCTTACATCCACATGGGAAATCCAGTCACCGCATCTGAGATACGGGAGAAAGAGGGGCAGAGCGCGACGCGTTTCGTACCTGCAGCGGTGATTGGTTTGTTTGACCAGGAAACACCTTTGCATTTAAACTCATGACTGACATCAGAAAGTTGTGGCGAGAGTTGAAGAAAACAACGTGAAACATATGACTACATTGTAACAGAGGGAAACGTATGGCTACATTGTAACAGAGGGAAACATATGGCTACATTGTAACAGAGGTAAATCATATGGCTCCATTGGTCACAAGGGGAAACATATGGCTACATAGTTAACAAGATGGAACGCATTATGCTACATATTGTAACAGAGGGAAAACATATGGCTACATTGGAACAGAGGGAAACATAAAGGCTGAATACATGTAACAGAGGAAACATGGCTACATGTAACAGAGAGGAAACATAAGTGCTACCTTGTAACAGAGGGAAACATGGCTACAATTGTAACAGAGGAAACATGGCTACATTGGTAACAGAGGGAAACAAATGGCTACATTGTAACAGAGGAAACATATGGCTACATTGTAACAGAGGAAACAATGGCAACAATGTAACTGAGGGAAACATATTGCTACATTTGTGAACAGAGGGAAACAATAAGGGTACATTGTAACAGAGGGAAAACATATGGCTACATTGTAACAGAGGAAACATATGGCTACATTGTAAACCGAGGGAAACATGGCTACATTGTAACATAGATGAAACATATGTTTCTAACATTGTATCAAGGGAAACATGGCTACCATTGTAACAAGAGGGAACATATGGCTCATTGGAATCAGAGGGACACATATGGCTACATTGTAACAGAGGGAAACATGGCTAAAAAGTAACAGAGGGAAACATGGCTACATTCTAACAGAGGGAAACACACGGCTACATTGTAACAGAGGGAAACATAAGGCTACATTGTAACAGAGGGAAACATATGGCTACATTGTAACAGAGGGAAACATATGGCTACATTGTAACAGAGGGAAACATGGCTACAGTGTAACAGAGGGAAACATGGCTACATTGTAACAGAGGGAAACATATGGCTACATTGTAACAGAGGGAAACATATGGCTACATTGTAACAGAGGGAAACATTGATACAAATGGAGAATTCCCAGAATCCTCCAGGCTGGGATATCAGACATTGATACGGATGCTGTAATTGAGGTCTATGGCCATGTCCACACTGCATCGGGCGGCCCGAATATGGCCGCTCTCTCTCCGGTGCGGGGCCGCTGTGTTTCTCTCACGCTTTGTGACAAAAGCCGCGGTCGCTTCTCGTTTTCCTGACGTCGCTCTTACAATTGTATCGTACGGGAAGACGGCAAGAAAACGAGAAGCGCCGGCGGATTACACAGCACGTTCTATGATCCGCCGCCGCCGAATGCCGAGAGGAAAGACGAGCTGTGGAGACTGCAGCTCATCTATTGCCGTCTATGGGACCGTAGGAACGGTCGGATCTTCTACACTTTAAAAAAAAACTAAAGATACGATTGTTTTCCTGTGCAGTGTGGACACAGCCTGACATTTGGTTCAGGCCTCGGTTTAACCCACCGGAGCCCAAACATCAAGAGCACCTCCCGCTCCTGGAACCTGGAGAATCTGCTCAAGTGGAGTCATTCTTATGGACTCGTGACCTTCATGTGACTCTGCGGCGTCCGGCTCCATACTGAGGGAAGTCATCAGACGAGGGCCACATAGTGCAGCCAATGTGTGTCCAGAGGCCTGAACGGAATGGACGACCTCACTACAGCCTCTGCATCAGCTCCTGGTCTCCTGATCTCCTGATCTCCTGATCTCCTGATCTCCTGGTCTCCTGATCTCCTGGTCTCCTGATCTCCTGGTCTCCTGATCTCCTGGTCTCCTGGTCTCCTGATCTCCTGGTCTCCTGGTCTCCTGGTCTCCTGGTCTCCTGATCTCTTGATCTCCTGGTCTCTTGATCTCTGATCTCCTGGTCTCCTGATCTCCTGATCTCCTGGTCTCCTGTTCTCCTGTTCTCATGTTCTCCTGTTCTGGTGGTATCCTGTTCTCCTGGTCTCCTGATCTCATGGTCTACTGATCTCCTGGTCTCCTGATCTCCTGGTCTCCTGGTCTCCTGGTTCATGGGCTCCTGATCTCCTGGGCTCCTGATCCCTGGGCTCCTGATCTCCTGGGCTCCTGGTCTCCTGGTCTCCTGGTCTCCTGGTCTCCTGATCTCCTGGTCTCCTGATCTCCTGGTCTCCTGGACTCCTGGACTCCTGGCCTGGAGGATTCTGGCTCCATTTGTATCAATGTTTCCGTCCCTCTGTTACAATGTTTGTTACCTTATGTTTCACGTTGTTTTCCTCATATTCTAACAAATGAAAGAGACAGGCTTGGCGGACGGGCCAGACAGTGATCAGATCGATGGTTCCTGCCATTATATGTGTTGTGCCCTCCTGTACAGCACCACCAGGTGAGCAGCTCCGCACCCTGAATAACCAGTGTTATATTTCGCCTGCGCTTCTCTTCTCCATACTTCTACTTCACATTGTTTTCCACAACTTTCACCAGAACTTTCTGTTGTTCTGTCAATCATCAGCTTAAATGCAAAGGTGTTTCCTGGTCAAAGAGACCGAGCGCCGCTGCACGAAACGCGTCGCGCTCTGCAGCCTCTTTCTTTATTTTAATAAACCAAGTTGAGTCCCGTCGCACTTTGCTGTCTGAATATCTCTGACGTTCCCTGACAGGATCCATATGTCACCTCCTTAGATTAGGATCCTGTTCCCCTATTTACTTCACTAGGAGAGGGCTGCTCTGTGCTTTTTTTTTTTTTATCCTAAGAATTACATACAAGCAGCTCCGGGTTCCCGGGCCCCGTTCCGGGGGGTTCCGGGTCTTTTTTTTGGGTCCTGACCCGGTCTTGGTTTGGTTTGGCCTTTTCGGCCGATTTTCCCCGGATTTGGTTCCTGATCCGGGTTCGAGGTTTCCCCTAATTTTTTCCGGGGGTTGGATTCCCGGGCCCCGGACCCGGGTTGTCCCTGGGGTTTTGGTTTTTGGGTCTTTTTTTGGGCCCGGGGGTCCTGACCCGGTTCTTTTTGGGGCCCCGGCTCTCCGGGGACGGTTTTTTTAAAGGCCCCCGAAAGGGTTTGTTACCTTAGAGGTTTTTTTCCTTTTTTAAAAAAAAATGAAAGTCAGGTTCCGGGGGGGCGGGACAGGTAGATGTGGGTTTTGGTTGTGCCCCTTGTGCCCCGGGGGACTGCCCCCTTAAAAAAGTTTTTAAGCTGGCCCTTTTCCCCAAACCCAAACCAAGTTTTCAAATTTCTTTTTCTTTTGTTCTTAAACTCAAAAAAGGGAAGGTTTTTCCCAAAGGGGTTCCAGCCCCCCAAAAAAAGGTGGTCGGAAAAAAGGGGGATTGGCTGGATTTTGGGAGGGTTTGGGGGGGTTGCCCCATTTTCCCATAGGGAGGGCTGGGAACCTTTTCTAAAAGCAGCACAGAGTATTTCAGAGAGGTTTCTGTCTTGAAAGTCAAAAGATCAAGTGAAGGGCGGGTTTTCCCGCAGCACAGAGTATGTCAGGAGGGGGATGTGCTGATCTTGGGGGGGGGGGTCACTGACGGAGTTAATAGGGGAAGGTAGGGCCCTTAGAGACAGAGTATTTCAGGAGAGTGGTGTACTGATCCTGTGAGAGGTCATAGACTCCATAGTGGAAGGTTCAGGGGTCCAGCAGCACAGAGTTGTGGGGGGGGGGATGTGTGAATTTGGGGGGGGGGGGGGTCATGACAGAGTTTTGGGGAAGGATGGGGGGACCCTAAGCAGCCAGGTTTTCGGAAAGAGTGGTGTACTGACCCTGTGAGGGTCATGACCCATAGGGGAAAGGTTCCGGGTTCCAGCACACGATATGTCAGGAGGGGATTTTGATCTTGTGGGGGGGGTACTGACGGTTACTAGTGGAAGGATGGGCCCTTCAGAGCACAGAGTATTTCAGGAGAGTGGTTGTACGATCTGTGAGGGGTCATAGATCCTAGTGGGGTTCGGGTTCCAGCCGCAAGAGTTGCAGGGTGGGATGTGTGATTTGGGGGGGGGGGTCACTGACAGAGTTACATAGTGGAAGGACTAGGGACCTCTCAGCAGCACAGAGTATTTCAGGAGAGTGGTGTACTGATCCTGTGAGAGGTCATAGACTCCATAGTGGAAGGTTCAGGGTTCCAGCAGCACAGAGTATGTCAGGAGGGGGATGTGCTGATCTTGTGGGGGGGTCACTGACAGAGTTACATAGTGGAAGGACTAGGGACCTCTCAGCAGCACAGAGTATTTCAGGAGAGTGGTGTACTGATCCTGTGAGAGGTCATAGACTCCATAGTGGAAGGTTCAGGGTTCCAGCAGCACAGAGTATGTCAGGAGGGGGATGTGCTGATCTTGTGTGGGGGCCCTGAAGGTTCATAGGGGGAAGGACAGGGACTCTCAGCAGAAGAGTATTTCAGGAGAGTGGTGTACTGATCCTGTGAGAGGTCATAGACTCCATAGTGGAAGGTGCAGGGTCCCAGCAGCACAGAGTATTTCGGAGGGGATTTTGCTGTCTTGGGGGTCATGACAGATTTCTATGAAGGACAGGGCCCCCAGCGCACAGGTATTTCAAAAAGGGTGATGATTTGTTGAGGGTATAGAATTCTTTTGGAAGGTAGGGCCCCCCGCAGCACAGAGTTTTTTTAGGAGGTTGTGATGACCTGTGGGGTCATAATCCATAGGGAAGGCGGCCCAGCGACAGAGTTTTTTGGAGGGGTTCTATTTTTGGAGGTTAATTAGATTCCTTGAAGGTCGGGTTCCCAGAGCACAAAATTTTTTGGAGAGGTCTGGATCTTTTGGGAGGTATAGATTGGGTTTTCCTTACAGAAGGTGCAGGGTCCCAGCAGCACAGAGTATGTCAGGAGTTGTCGCACAGTTACCTATGATGAAGAAGTCCACGCGCCGACACGCTGTATCGCTGTCCGGTCCCTCCGGTAACAGCGTCACTTTCCAGGAGGCGACATTCAGGATGAGCGACAGCGCCTCCCGGAAGGCGGACCAAAAAGGGAAAAACCCGGGGTTTTGTCAAAGCTATGGGAGGGGCCGGGGCCGCCGACATGGACGTCACGGGCACCTTTTAAAATTTGTTTGTCTTCCGCTGGAAAAATACAGGGAGGGTTGGGGAGTGGGGCGGGATGAAGACGAAGACCCGGGCGTCCGACCCCCAGCGAAAGGCTTCTCCCTATGACTGGGACAACACACAGTGATGCTTTCACCCAATAAATAACACCATAACATCATCAAAAAATCACCTCATCTCATCATCATCATCCCCATCATCATCCCCACACCATAATAAAAATTTCTCATCATCAATCACCATCATCATCAATAAACCTTCATCAAAAATTCATCTTTCATCACCACACAGGGAATAAACATCATCATCCCCACCCCCACCAACATCATCATAAAAAAACCAATCCTCATCATGACCTTTCATCCATCATGAATCACCATCTTCATCATCATCAAGAATCCCCATCTTTCATCATCCCCCATCATAAATTCAATCATCAAAATAAAACCATCACCATCATCATCATCATCATCACCAAAAATTCACCTCATAAAATCATAAATTTCATTCAATCCCCATAAATCACCACCCCCAAATCATCAATAATCACCCTCTTCACCACCGCCCATCACCATCTTTGAATCCCCACATAATAAACCCACCATCATCATTTTATCATCAACCATCATAACATCACCAAACAATCACCTTTCAAAAAATTTCATCAATCATCAATTAATCATCATCCCCCAAAAAACGTCATCATCCCCATCATCTCTTCTTCTTTAAATCCCCACCTCCAATAATCGCACCCTCACCATCTTTTGTCATAAAAAAATCACCCCTATCATCATCAAAAAATCTTCACATCATCATCAATCATCACCATATCCCCATCTTGCCCCTCATAAATTCACCCCCATCATAAATCATCAAAAAATCGTCATCATCAATCATCACCATCAACACCATAATCATCATCATCCATCACCATCATTTCAATATCCCATCATCCCCATCAATCACCAAAATTAACTCTTCCATCACCATATCATCATCATCATATCAGCCCACCATCACCATCATCATCACCCAATCATCTTCATCAATCACCTTCACCATAAACCTTTCATAACATCATCTTCATCCCCATCTTAAATTTTTCATCATCACCTTTCATAAATCAATCCCAATAATCATCACCACACCCCAACATCACCAACCCCAAACCATCATCATCATCAATCATCAATCCCCCTCAAAAACACCACCCATATATCATTATTACCCAACCATCATAAAAACGTCACCACCCAACCCCCCCATCTTCATAAATAAATTTCACCACCACTGCGTTCGTCATTCTTGTCTTATATTTATGTAAAACCCCCAAAGGGGCTGCAGTTTTAATTGCGGGTTATAACTGTTTTAAAAGGGAACATGTTAAAAACAAAATTTTTTTGGGGGCGCAGTCTGGATGTGACGGGAGAAAATTAAACATGATGAAAAACCACTTGTGGTGCACTTGGTTCTGACTGGGTTTTGGAGACATGTTTAACACACTTGTGGCTGCGATTGGATGTGACAAAGAATGAAAACTTGGTGTAACACATTGTGGTGCGCTCTGGGGTCCCCTGATTTTATATATGTGATGTAACATACACTTGTGGCTGCAGCTTTTTGGTTGGGGACTGGAGTATAAAGACATGATGAAAACATACACTTGTGTCTGCGCTTGGTTCTGATGGATTTGATATGTGATGTAAACACTTGTGGCGCACTTTTGGAGGTGACTGGAGTATAAGACATGATGTAACTTACATTTTGTGGGGGGGCTTTTGGGGTGATGGAGTATGAGACAAAAGTAACAAAATTGTGGCTGCAGCTCTGGATGTGATTGGAGTATGAGAAATAAATGAAACCCATTTGGGGCGGGCAGATCGGGATGTGATGGGGTAGGGAGACAGGGATGTAACACACTTGTGGAGGCAGCTTGGATTTGCGGAGTAGGGGGACATGTTGTAACACACTTGTGGCTGCAGCTCTGGTTGTGACTAGAGGATAAGACATGATGTAACACCTTTTTGGTCCCGCTCGGGGTTCTGACTGGAGAATGAAAAATTATGTAAAACAAAAAATTGGCTGCAGCCGGGAGGGGGACTGGAGTTTAGACATGATGAAACACACTTGTGGCGCAAGCTCTGGATGTGACTGGAGTATGAACATGTGTAAACCACTTGGGGCCCTGAAACCTTGGATGTAAACGGGAGTAGGGTTTATGTAAAGTAACTTACACTTTTGTCTGCAGCCCCTGGGGGTTTGACTGGAGTATGAGACATGAGGGAAACTTACCTTGGGGCTTCCCAGCTTGGTTCTGATGGATAGGGAGACATAAATTTTAACCCCATTTTGGGGTTGGCCCGGATGGGGACTGGAAAAGAGACATGATTAACACACTTTTTCCCTGCACTTGGTTTGGGGACTGGGGGGTTGAGACTGTTGAAAGAGTATGGGGACATGATTTTAACTTCCCACTTTGGCGCAGCTCGGGGATTTTGCCCTGGAGTATGAGACTTGATTTTTAACCCCCTTGTGGCTGCGCTTTTGGTTTGTGACTGGAGTTTTGTTATGTGATTTTAACTCCCTTTTGGGGCTGCAGCTTTCGTTCTGATGGAGTTTGAGCATAAATGTAAAACATTTTTTGGCTGCAGCTCTGGATGGGGACGGGAAAGTTTGAGAATGTTTTTAACCCTTGTGGCGGGCAGCCTGGTTTGAGGGATTTTGGGAGACTTTATGTAACCAAAACTTGTGGCTGCAGCTTTTGGATGGACGGGAAATATGAGACATGATGTAACACACTTGGGGCGGGCAGCTTGGTTTTCGGGAGTATGAACATGATTAACATACATTGGGGGCTGAAAATCTGGATGTGATTTGGAGTTTTGAGACATGTAAAAAAACACTTGTGGCCGCACCCTCGGGAAATGTGGACGGGGAGTATGACACATGTTTAAATTTTTAAATTTTGTGGCTGCAGCTCTGGATGTGACTGGAGTATGAGACATGATGTAACATACACTTGTGGCTGCAGCTCTGGATGTGACTGGAGTATGAGACATGATGTAACAGACACTTGTGGCTGCAGCTCTGGATGTGACTGGAGTATGAGACATGATGTAAAAGGGGAGGTTTTTGTGGTTTGCAGCTCTGGATGGACTAAAAGTATGAGACAATGTAACCCCTTTTGGGTGGTTTGAAAGGCTCGGATGTGACGGGTGAGTATGAGAATGAGGGTAGAAAATTTTGTGGCTGCACTCGGGTTTCTAAAATGGGTATGGACATGTTGAAACACACTTGTGGCTGCAGCTCTGGGTGTGACTGGAGTGTAACAATTTATATATCAGCAGGATTATTACTGCAGCTCTGGATTTGACTGGAGTGTAACACTTGATAAAGCATCATGATTATTACTGCAGCTCTGGAGTGAGGATATAAAAATTGATATGCGCAGGTTTATTACTGCAGCTTGGAGTGTTTGGAGTAAAATGATTAGGCAGGATTATTACTGCAGCTCTGGATGTGACTGGAGTATAACACTTGATATAGCAGCAGGATTATTACTGCAGCTCTGGATGTGATTGGAGTATAACACTTGATATAGCAGCAGGATTATTACTGCAGCTCTGGATGTGATTGGAGTATAACACTTGATATAGCAGCAGGATTATTACCGCAGCTCTGGATGTGACTGGAGTATAACATGATATAACAGCAGGATTATTACTGCAGCTCTGGATGTGACTGGAGTGTAACACTTGATATAGCAGCAGGATTATTACTGGCCGGATTGACGGAGTGTAACACTTGAAAAAGCGCGGATTATTACTGCAGCTCTGGATGTGATTGGAGTATAACACTTGATATAGCAGCAGGATTATTACTGCAGCTCTGGATGTGACTGGAGTATAACATGATATAGCAGCAGGATTATTACTGCAGCTCTGGATGTGACTGGAGTGTAACACTTGATATAGCAGCAGGATTATTACCGCAGCTCTGGATGTGACTGGAGTATAACATGATATAACAGCAGGATTATTACTGCAGCTCTGGATGTGACTGGAGTGTAACACTTGATATAGCAGCAGGATTATTACTGCAGCTCTGGATGTGACTGGAGTGTAACACTTGATATAGCAGCAGGATTATTACCGCAGCTCTGGATGTGACTGGAGTATAACACTTGATAAAAAGAGCAGGTTATTATCAGTTGGTGTGCTGGAGTGTAACACTTGATATAGCAGCAGGATTATTACTACAGCTCTGGATGTGACTGGAGCATAACCAAATTTTTGCAGCGGATTTTTTATAATTTTGGGTGTTTGGAGTAGAGGCCCTTTTTTTGGAGCGGGCCCTTTGCGGGTCGGTGGTGGCGGTTTTTTTTTTGGCTTTTCCGGGGGCCGCTCCATTACCCCGCCGTCACATGTTATATTGCACCTGAAGTGTTCCACGTCCTCCGGCCACAGGGACCTTATAGAAACAGTCATTTCCTGCCCGGGAGCGGCTCGTTCCTCCGTCCTTAATGGTTCCGTTTCCTCGTTACCCGGCTGTGGTCACAGGGGACGCCGCGCAGACACCGAAACCGGGCCCTGCAGGGGGGATAAATTGGGTTTTGGACTGTAAAATGTGAAAAAGCAAAAACCGGGTGGCTGCAGCGTTCCCACAGCGGCAAGAGGATGGGGGGGGGAAATCCCAAGGCTGAGAGACCAACTGTGTCCAGATATCAGCCTGAGATCTGCAGTGTCCTCCAGAGCTGCACTCACAATTCTGCAGCTGAAATCTCCCAGCATCCCCTGCTCGTTCAAAGCTCCCAAAAAAATTAGGGGATATCCCCCAGAGCTGCACTACATTTTGCATCAAAACCCCCCCAGCACCCCCGCTCATTCAGAAATCTCCCCCAAAAAATATGGAGTGCCCCTCCAGAGAGCACTAAACCTTTCTGCAGCTAAATTCCCCCCAGCACCCCTTTTGCTCTTTTCAGTACTGCCCAAAAAATGAAATTTATCCTCCAGAGCGCGCTCCCATTCTGCAGTTTTTTAAAATTTTCTACCCACCCCCTGCTTGTTCTTATCTGCCCAATTTGTTCTGAAGTATTCTCCAGAGCTGGACTCACAGCTCTACAGCCGAAACCTCCCAGCATCCTATGATTGTTCAGTATCTGCCCAAAACATCTTGCGTGTCCTTCAGAGCTGCACTCACATTTCTGCATCTGAAACCTCCCAGCATCCCCTGCTCATTCAGAAAACCTGCCCAAGAACCCTGGGGGATCCTCCAAAAGCTCCCGCTCACAATTCTCCCGGCTGAGACCCTCCCGGGCATGCCTTACTCATTCAGTATCTACCCCAAAAATATGGAGTATCCTCCAGAGCTGCGCTCACAATTCTGCAGCTGAGATCTCCCAGCATCCCCTGCTCTTTTAGTACCTGCACTCTTGATTTGCATTCTGGGGAGGCGTTGTCTTCGCACCGGGCACTATACAGTCACCGGATATAAGAAGAAGTATCTGCCCCTTCCTGTGAAGTTCGAAAACGCTCAGGGGGATGTGGTGACCCCAAAAAAAGCTGCACTAAATTTGAAACGGGGGGTAAATCATCGGGTTTTGGGCTCCTGTGGGGCCCCCCGCCACGGCCCCCCGGTGCGCTGGAGGGGGGGGCGAGTCCGGGCGCTGCGAAAAAGGTAAAGGTTTTCGGGCCTCGCGGCGGCTCAAGGCTAAAAAGAAAACCCGGGCCCTCCCGGGCCCCTGCGGGGGGGGGGGTCCGGCTGCTGTCCACTGTCCCACCCTGTAGAGGGTGCTGCCCACGTGGCCTCCAGACCAATCTCTGGTCCTATGTGTGTCCAGGACTCATTGCTGATGATGACAGACCGCCACCCCAGCCTCCATTGCTGCGGAGGGGTGAGGGGCAGTGGCCCTTTTAGCCCAATTTTTCCTGGACACCTCTGTTTTGGTTTTGGGGGGGTGGACAGTTTGCCGCCCTGGGCGAGGGCTGGGGACGTCCAAAACAAATTCAGTTTTTGAATGGTCACTCCGCACCGTTTCCCCCAATCAAATGGGACGTCCTGCAGGTCCTTCCCCCAGAAACCACTTGGGGCCCGACTTGGCCCTCAGGAATGCCCCCAAACCAACCCGGAGCACTTTGACCCCCCAGGGGGGTCGCCTCTAACCTCTCGGGGGGGTCTTATCCCCCAAAAAAAAAGGGGGGGGTTGTGTCCAAGTAAAGTAAATCTCTTTTCCCTCTCCCCTAGGAAAATCCACAAAAATTGTCATCCCCTTTAGTTAAATGTATTGGTCACCTGTGACCCCCCCTCAATTTAATTTTATGAGGTCCCCCGCTTTACCCCCATCGTTACATGAAAGAGGGGCACCCGCCCGACCCCCAACAGTTTTCATTTTATTTAGGTCACCGCGGAACCCCCCCCATTTTTAAAGTATGAGGTCACCCGCTGACCCCCCCAGGGTTTCATGTATGAGTCATCTGCTGGGCCCCCCTCATTACATGAGGGGGTTTACCTGCTGGGCCCCTATCAGTTACATGATGAGGGGCACCCGCTGACCCCCCATTTAGTTTTCATGGATGGGTTTACCTGCTGACCCCCATCAGTTATATGTATGAGGTCCCCCTGTGACCCCCTTTTTTCATGTATGAGGTCACCCGCGACCCCCATCAGTTACATTTATGGGTTAACCCGCTGGGCCCCCCCTCAGTTTTCATTATGGGTCCTCTGCTGACCCCCTTTAGTTTACATGTATGAGGTCCCCCGCTGGGCCCCCCTCAGTTTAATGTTTTGGGGGTTTACCCTGACCCCCCCGTTATAGTATTTAGGTCACCCGCTGACCCCCATTAGTTACATGTATGAGGTCCCCTGCTGACCCCCCTCAGGGTTTTTTGTATGAGGTCACCTGCCTTTACCCCCCTCAGTTACATGTATGAGGGAACCCCTGAACCCCCCTTTGTACTGTAAAGAGGTCCCCCCTTTTGACCCCCCTTTAGTTACATGTATGAGGTCCCTGCCCGACCCCCGTCAAATTTCATGTATGAGGTCACCTGCTGACCCCCTCTTTACTGTTTGAGGTTTAAACCTTTCTGACCCCCCAAAGTTACATGTATGAGGTGCCCGCTGGGCCCCCCTCAGTTAAAATGTTTGAGGTTCACCTGCTGACCCCCATTTAGTTACATGTATGAGGTCACCGCTGACCCCCATCAGTTACAAGTTGAGGGCACCCCTGACCCCCTTTTAGTTTCATGGATGAGGGCAAACCCCCTTTACCCCCATCATTAAAATGTATGAGGTCACCTGCCCGACCCCCATCTTACATGTATGGGGGCACCCCGCTGCCCCCCAAACAGTTTCTTTTATGACATCACCCGCGGAAACCCCCCCATTACATGTATGAGGTAACCCCCGACCCCCCCTCAAATTACATGTATGAGGGCACCTGCTGACCCCCATCAGTTTTCATTATGAGGTTTTCCCGACCCCCATCATTAAATGTATGAGGTCCCCTGTGACCCCCCCCTCAGTTACATGTAAAGGGGTACCTGCGACCCCCATCAGTTACATGTAAGACATCCCCCCGACCCCCAACAGTTAAATGTATGAGGTAACCCCCTGACCCCCACAGTTTTCATGTTTGAGGTCAAAATGCGACCCCCAAACAGTTACATGTATGAGGTTTTTGACCCCCCTCAGTTTTTTAAAGTATGGGGTCCCCCCGCTGACCCCCATCAGTTACTTTTATGTCCCCCCCCCCCACCCGCTGACCCCCATCAGTTACATGTATGCGGTCACCTGCTGACCCCCCCTCAGTTAATGTATGAGGCACCTGTGACCCCCCTCAGTTACATGTTGGGGGTCCTGCTTTAAACCCCCCTCAGTTTTAAAGTATGAGGTCACCCGCTGAAACCCCCCCGTTACATGTAAAGAGGGCCCCCGCTGACTACCATCAGTTACATGTATGAGGACACCCCCCTTTACCCCCAAACAGTTAATGATGAGGTCACCTCTGACCCCCCTCAGTTACATTAAGAGGTCAACCCCCTGACCCCCATCAGTTACATGTATGAGGTCACCCGCTGACCCCCATTAGTTACATGTATGAGGTCCCCTGCTGACCCCCATCAGTTACATGTATGAGATTTACCTGTGACCCCCATCGGGTTTCCATGTATGAGATCACCTGCTGACCCCCATCAGTTACATGTATGAGGCAATCTGCTGACCCCCATTAGTTACATGAATGAGGTCCCCTGCTGACCCCCATCAGTTAAATGTATGAGGTCACCTGCTGACCCCCATCAGTTATATGTATGAGGCAATCTGCTGACCCCCATCAGTTTCACGTATGAGGTTTACCCCCCTGACCCCCCTCTTTAAAACGTTAAGAGGTCAACCCCATTTACCCCCCTAGTTACATGTAAGGGGGTACCCATGACCCCCCCTCATTAATGTATGAGGTCATCTGTGAAAACCCCCTTCAGTTACATTATGAGGTTTATTTTGGCCCGACCCCCATCAGTTACATGTATGAGGTCACCTGCTGACCCCCATCAGTTACATGTATGAGGTCACCTGCCCGAACCCCCCTTTAGTTACAAATTGAGGCACCCGCGGTCCCCCCAAAATTACATTTATGAAATCACCTGCTGGTCCCCCATCATTACATGTATGAGGCACCTTCTGACCCCCCTCAGTTAATGTATGAAAATCCCCCTGCTGACCCCCATTCAGTTTTCATGTATGAAAGGGCAAACCCCCCTTTACCCCCATCATTTTCATTTTAAGAGGTCACCCTTTTGCCCCCCATCAGTTACATGTATGGGGGTCACCCCGGGTGGGCCCCCATCAGTTTAAAATGTATGAGGTTTCCCCCCCCTGATTTCCCCCTCAGTTTTCATGTATGGGGGTTTACCCGCTCCCCCATCAGAAAAATGTATGAGGTCACCCGTGACCCCCATCCCTTACATATATGAGGTCCCCCCCGGCCCGACCCCCACATACATGCATGAGGTTTACCTGCTGACCCCCATCAGGGTTTCATGTATGAGGTCCCTGCTGACCCCATCAGTTAAATGTATTTAGGTCACCCGCTGACCCCCCCTCAGTTACATGTATGGGGGTCATCGCTTTACCCCCATCAGTTACATGTATGAGGTCACCCCCCTTTTACCCCAATTTTTTTCATTTAATAATTTACCCCCCCTGACCCCCGTCAGTTAAAATGCATGAAAGGGACCCGCTGACCCCCCCCTTAGTTACATGTTTTGGGGGTTTCCCCTGCCCGCGCCCCCCTCAGTTACATGTATGAGGTCCCCCGCTGAACCCCCCTCCCGTTTTAAAGTATTTAGGTCACCCGCTGACCCCATCATTTTCAAAGTTTGGGGCCCCCGCTGACCCCCTCAGTTTCATGAAAAGGGTCCCCCCCCTGAACCCCCCTCGGTTTCATGTAGGGGGTCCCCTGCTTTACCCCCCATAGTTTTCATGTATGAGGGCACCCGCTGACCCCCGTAAAATTAAAATTTTTATAGGTCACCCGCTGACCCCCCCCATCAGGGTTTCAAAAGTATGAGGTCACCTGCTGACCCCCATCAGTTACATGTATGAGGTCACCCGCTGACCCCCATCAGTTACATGTATGAGGTCACCTGCTGACCCCCATCATTAAATTTTATAGGGGCACCTCTACCCCCATCAGTTACAAAGTATGAGGTACCCGCTGACCCCCCTCAGGGTTTCATGAGGTTACCTGTGACCCCCACAGTTACATTATGAGGTTCCGACCCCCATCAGTTACTGTATAGGTCACCGCTGACCCCCCTCATTACATGAGTTAATGTGGGCCCCCATCAGTTACATGTATAAAGGTCACCCGTTTGCCCCCCAAAAAGTTACTTTTTTTAGGTCACCCGTAAACACCCTCATTTACATGTATGAGGTCACCCCTACCCCCATTTTTTAAAAGTAGGGGTTTCACCCGCTACCCCCTCAGTTACATGAAATGGGGGTCCCCGCGGACCCCTATCTTAAATGTATGGGTAACCCCTGCCCCCCATCATTCCCTTTTATGAGGTCCCTGCTGACCCCCCATAAATTAAACATGTATGAGGTCACCCGCTGCCCCCCAAACTTTTTAAAACATGTATGAGGTCACCTGCTGCCCCCCCATATTTTACATGTATGAGGTCACCCGCTGACCCCCATCATTTTACATTTATGGGTTTTTTCTGCCCCCCCAATCGTTACAAATATGAGGTCACCCCTGACCCCCTTAAATTTTAAATTATGGGTCCCCTGCTACCCCAACCCTTTTTTAAAACATGTAGGGGGGGAAAAACCTGCTGACCCCCCATCTTTTAAAAATGCATGGGGTTCACCGCTGCCCCCATCAGTTCCATGTATGAGGAAAATGCGCCCCCACTTCATTTTACATGAAAGAGTGTATGGGTCACCTGCTGACCCCCACCCTTTACATGTTTTGTTCACCTGTGACCCCCATCAGTTAAAATGAATGGGGTCCCCCGCTGACCCCCATCATTACATGAAAAGGGGGTTAAAAAAACCTGCTAAACCCCATCAGTTTTTTTGTTTGAGTTAACCCCTGAACCCCATCATTTCATTTTTGATTTTCCCCCGCTGACCCCCATCTTTTAAATTTTAAGAAATATACAGTTGGGGAAAAAAAATAAATTTAAAAAAAGTGAAAAAGATAACAAACCCAATGACCCCGTGAGTGCGGGGTTTGCAAAATTTTGGTCCTTACTTTTTTTTTAAAAAGGGAACCCTTGTTTCAGAAATATTTAAAACCCCCTTTTTTTATATAAAAAAAAATTTTTTTTTTTTTTACAATCTTAAAAGGACTTTTAAATAAATATTTTAAATTCCCAAAGCTTAGAACCCCAATACCAAAATGTATCTACGTTACCCTTGAGTGCGGGTGAAAATTTGGGGAACCCTTTTTTTCGTCGAGCCCAAATTTTGGGCCCTCAAGGGTTCCCCCCTTTGCCCCAAGGACCCCCCCCAAAACCCATTTTCCTTTCCGGGTTGTTGGTCCCCCCCGGGGTTTCCCACCCGGGGTTTCCCCCCAAAACCCTTCCCTTATATAACGTCCCGTGGGGGGTGGGGAATTCATTTGGTCAGGCATTATTTACAAACCATATGTGGAATACAGCAAAATTATAAAATTGGGTTCAACCCTCTTACATTCCACCTTTGATGTAAATTTGGCTAATGTTTTCCAAAAATTTTTTTTGGGACCAGCTTTTCCCAACCCCCTTTCAAAATACAAGCCAGAAAACTTCTTTTTTCCCCCTATGTCGGGTGTGCTCGTTTTGCCTGTGTATATTTTTTCTTATCATCATATTTTTTTATTTTCGGGTTACATTTTAAGGGAAAATTGCTTTTAACTTTTTCCCCCTTTTTGGGGGTTTAGAGATCAATTGAACCCAACCTTTTATTTAAAATTTTTGCATAGGGAAAATTTTTCGTTTCATCACAATTTAAAAAATTAAAAATTTGAAAATAAGGGGAGACCGTGTTTAATAATCACCTTTTTCCCGGAACCCAAAGTCTTTCGACGAATCTTTTTTTTGACTTGTAGTAACAAAACATGAAAAACAGTCCTAAAAAAAAATCTTTTTTTTTTTTCCCTTTAGAGTTTAAGTCCATAAAAATTCTAAACAGTCCAAACAGTCCATGAAATCCAACTTTTAAAAAGAAAAAACCTAAATTCCAACTTGGGGATTTTTTTGCATATCCCAATGGGGCCAAACTTGATTTTTGGAAAAAACTTTTTTTAAATTTTTCCGGGTTTTGCCCAAGTGAAAAATAACCCCCGTAAACCTTTTCAACAGCTTTTGGACCCCCTGGGGGATCTAGGCTGCGCTTTTTGTTTTGCTTCATTTGAAGAAATCACATGCATTCCCCTTTATGGATGGGAATAGGATATGGGGGTTGCAAACTCAGCCCCATGCAATCACACTTAACCCACCAAAAAAAAATCTTTATTGAAGAATGCGTTTATAAGATCCATTAAAAACACAGTTCATTATTTAAATTTCCCATTGTTAAGGCCATTAAATTTTATTTGATTATCAGGAAATTTTTCTTCTTCTTGTAATTTTTAATTTTTTTAAAAATTTTATTATTTTAAATTTAACTTGTTTGGGAAGATCTCTTTCCCCTAAAAATATTGATAATTTTTAAATCTTGTTTTATCACAATCCCCCCAAATATATAAATTTACAAATATATTTTTGCTTTTCACTTTGGGGAAAAATCTGTTAATGAACTTTTAAAGATGTTTTTCAAAAAATTTAAATTATAATAAAATTACACTTCTGCCCCTTTTTTATTTAAACCCTTAAATTTATAACTTTAAACCCTTAATATATGTAATGTTATTTTTTTTTTATTAAAATTTTTAAATTTAAAAGTCACCATACTTTTTTAAAGCAACCCCTTAAACCAAAAATAAAATTTTTAAAACCCCTTTAAATTATTTTATAGGGAATTTTCCCAATATATGTTTTTTGGCCCCAAATTTTTTAATTTAAAATGCACATTTTTAAATTTTTTTTAAATTAAAATGACACATTTTTTTTAAAAAATTATTTATTTAATGAAAATTTAAATTTTTTTTTCCCCTTTTGGGAAAACCCCTGAAGTTAAAAAATAAAAAATTTTTATTGCCCTTTTTTGGGTTGACAAGTGTGTCATTGTGTATAAACCATTTTTTTTTTAAAAACATTTTTTGATATTACCTCTTCACATTACCCAAAACCCAAAAAAGTGAAAATGTGAATTCATTCCCAAGATAAAAATTGATCCCAAAACCCCTTTTAAAAATCATGAACCATGTACACATCATCTGAAAAGTGACACCCTTTTTTTTTTTTTCCCCTTTCCCATTTGTTATAAAACCCATAAACTTTTTATTTTTTAATGAAAAAATTCATCTTTACTTTAATTATTATGAAAATACAAAAAAAATTAAAAAATATAAAAATTAAAAAGTTATTAATGTATATAAATAAATAAATATATTTTATTTATATATTCTACTTTCCCCCTGATAAATTTTCCTTTGACAAGTATAATCGGGTTTTTTTCACTCATTCCCAGCAAAAAATTTGTTTTTTTTTGGGGGAATTGCTGTCAAGAATTTATTTTCCTTTTAAACAAAAGGGTCATTGAAAAAAACCGGCCAGCACAATTGCTCTTTCCTTCTGTTTCCAAACGGGTACTGGGCCCAAAATCAGTTTTTTATTGTCAAGGTAGCTGGACATTCTTTGGCATTAACAAATAAAAATTAAACTTATGATTAAAAACCAAAATTTTTACGCTTTTATACCACCGTTTTTAAACTTAAAATGTTTTCTTTTTAAAAATTTGTAATGTGCTGAATGTGTAAATATGGGATAAAAAATTTAATTGGTAATTTGGGGTATAAATAAACCCCTGTGAAGCTTTAATCATTTGAACCACAATTTTCAATTTAAAACCCAAAAAATATTTTTGAAACCTTTAAACATTTTATGAAACTGTAACCCCCAAAAAAATTTAATTTTTTATTATAATTCCCCTTTAAAAAAAAGCAAAATAGGAAAAGAAAAAATTTTTAAAAAAAACCCCCTTTGGAAAATAAAATAAAATATAATTTAAAAAAAATCCCAAAAAAAGGGAAAAATTTAAAAGGGGGAATAGATCATAGGTAAAAGAAAAAGGTAAAGATAATAGGTAATAGATAAAAGGGGCACCTTTAAAATTTTTTTCGTTTAAAAAAAAAAACTTGAAATAAAAAATAAAAAAGCTAAATATTCCTTTGGGGCAGTTTTCCGTGATTTTAAAAAAGTCTCCCCTTTGGGACAACCCCCAAATTTACTCCCCCCCCTCGCGGCCAGCGCAGTGTCAAACATTCCCTCACTGCATTCCCCTAATTTTAAATAACCTGTTAAACCCCAAAAGATTTTTTTTATAAATCTTCTCAAATTAAGAATAAAAAATTGCCATACTATAAACTTAATTTTTTAAAAAAAAGATTTTTCTTGGGACTCCAAAAAATTTTTATAGTCTTAAAATACCGAACCCGGGTTTTTAAAAGGAAAAAAAACCTTTCCCCTCTGTCCTCTTGGGGAAAAAATGTGGAAAAATTTGTTTTCCTTTTTTCAATAACATAAAAAAAAAAGGGTACACTGTGACATTGGGGGCTTTTTTTCTTTTACAAACCAAAATGGATACTTTTCAGGATCGACATGTTTCCCTGTCTCCACAATTGTGAGTACATTATTATTTAATTAAAACAACTTAAACTGGGTTTTCAAAACAATTTTTTTTTAAAAATGTTATATCACACCAAACAATAAAGAATTACAATTTAAATTTAAAACCTTTAAAAAGAATAAAATTTTTAAAAATTGTTTGGGAATGTCCTTCAAACAGGGTGTCGGGAAAAAAAAAACTTAAAAGCTGTTTAAAATACAACATGTTTCTGTAAAGGCAAAAAGATTACTTCTTAAAAGGGTAGATACAAAAATTTAAAAGGGAAATTTTTGCAGAGATTAAAAATAAAAAAATGTTATTTTACTTCATAAAGGGCTTTAAATTAATTTTTTTAAAAACCCCAAATTTTTATTTTAAAACCTTTTAAATTTTTAAAATTGTAATCTATCTTGGGTTTTATTTTAAACTATCTATTTATCTCATTTCTATCAAATTTTCTATCTATCAAACCCATCTCTCCATATCCATATATGGCATGACAAAATCACCATCTTAGACCACATAGGGGGGAGAATCTTTTATTTTTAAATAAAATACAACCCCATTTGTACTATATCACACCCTTTATGGGACACATTAAAAAAATATATATCAATTTGATACACATAAACCCTTAAGATATATTTTTAGAGAGAGATAAATATAAAGAACTTTTAAACTCCTTTCAAAATTTTATTTTTGATACTGTCAAAATAACCTTTTTAAATTTTTCTATTCCAAGGGATTAAAAACCCGTGCCCTTATCCCTTTTTCCCAAACCGTTTATCTTTTCCCCAAAAAAATCCCAAAAAGAAATTTTTTAAAAATTCCCATCCCAATTTTTAATTCACCCCGAGAAATTTTTATTAGCCCCCACTTTTTTTTAAAAATTTAAACCCAAAAAACCCCAAAATTAAGCAAATTTTTTTCCCTTTATTAAACCTACGGGCTCAAAATTTTTTTATTTTATGTTTCTTTAAAATTTGGGTTTTTATAGATTCCCGAAGGAAAAATTAAATTTTTCCCTTTAGAAAGGATGATTTTATTTTCCACGTTGTAATTTTATATTTTTGGGTGAAATTTATAAGGAATTTGTCTAACTTCAATTTCCCTTTTTTTTGCTGTTTATAAATTTTTTCATTTTAAATTCCTCTTTTTAGGAAAAGATGACCAAATTTTTTTTTTGAATCGACCTAATCTGTTTATTTTGGGGGCCATTTTTTCTTTTTTCCCCGACTATTTTTTGGGGAAAAAATGATTTTGGTTTGGGCTTTCCTAAAAAAATTTAAAAATGTACACCCTGTAACATGATTTTTTTGATTTCAATTTAAAAAAAATTGGGGGGCCGGCATGAACTTTCTAAATTTAATTTATAAATTGTTTTTTTTCCTTTCAAAATGGTTTTTAAATTTTTCAAAAACTGCTAGATAGGTCCTTTCAAAAAAAGGACATTGGAAAAAAAAAGGGGGAAAAAACTCTTCTCTTCCAATTTGTAATTTTTTAGAAGTTCATATGTCCGGGGAAATTCCCAAAAATGCAAAAGTTTAAAAACCCCTTAAACCCGTCAATATCTGTTGAGTGTTTTTCAAAAAAATTTTTTTAAAGGGTAAAAACCTGGGGGAAATTTGAAGGAATCCAATGATTAAAACTCTTTTTTTTCCTCATTCTCAAAATTTTTTCTAAACCACATAATTTTAAAATAATTCGAATTTTTAAAAAACGCAGATTTTTGTTTTTTTATGGGGAAAAATTTTTTCAAATTCGTGACAATTCTCTGCATTTTTAATTTAAAACCAAATTTGCCACTTTGATCCCGGTTGCATCTTCTTTTCATTCAATCTGACCCCTTTAGTTCCCTAAAGAAAATATTTTTTTTCTGTGTTTGTTTTTTATGTGCGGGTTTTAACTCCATTAGTTTGTGTAATGGGTTTTCTACCGATGTTATTAAATTTTTGTTTGAACATTTTTATCGACAGAAGAAAATCACAGCATAGTGGGTTTTCTCTGGTTTTGTCTTTCCTATCACATTGGGGCTTTAAATTGACTTTAGATCGATCCTGAAAATAATTTTTTAAAATTTTTTTCCAAATGTAAAATTGGGTTTTTTTTTTTTTAGTCTTTCTTTGCCTGAAAAAAGCGCTTTGATCTACCTCCCCCTTTTTATTGATTAAAAATATTTTTTAAAAAAGCCATCCAATTTCAGTCTCTAGATCCCGATTTTTTATCACTTGGCAAAGGTTTCAAAAGATACTGCCCCTAAACCGTATAAACTTTTAAAAAAATTCCATTTTCTACCACAGGTTCTCCTCAGCTTTAATCCTCCAAGAAAATCGCTGGGCTTTTTCCCGATTGAATCCGATAAAATCCCCCGGGCCAAATTTTGACTTTGTCTTGAAGCTTTAAAAAAACCCCACATTAGTGGCTTTCATTTTTTTTCCCCCTCTTGCAAGCGGAAAAAAAATCGAAAAATTGGCCAAAACTTTGCCCCTTTATGTAAGAAAATATCAGTTTGAGAAAAATTTTTTTCATTAGTGACAAGATAACAATCAAAGATCAAAGGGGGGGTGAATGGGTGCCCGACCTTAGGTCCTTAAATTTTTTATCTTAACAATTAGATTCAGTAAAAACTTATTTCACCTTTCTTTATTTAAGAAAAATATTTTTATTTTACAAAACTTCAAAGGGTTTATAACATAAAATAGTTAAAAAGTTTTCAAAGCATAGAAAACAATACCCAAAAATGGATTAAAGTTTCCCTTTAGTGGTCCTTTTTGTGGAATAGGAAACCCCTTTTTTTCAGTCAGAGGGCCCAAAGGTTTGGCCCCAATGGGTTCCCCCCTAGCCCGCAAAATGCCTCCCCCCCACATGTCCTCTTTTCCCCAAAGGGCTGTTGGTCCGCCCCTGGGTTTTCCCTCCCCCGGCTTCCCCCCACCCCCTTTCCCTTTAAAAACAAAGTTCCGTGTGGGGGGACTCCAGTTGGCTCAGGCATTACTAAAAAACCCTAGGGGGGAAAACAGCTAAATTATTTAGGTTTAACCTCTCTTAATTCCAAACCCTTTGTGTCATTGGTAATGTATACCAAAATGGTTTTGGGGCCCCTCTTTTACCAACCCTTTAAAATAGCAAAAGCCAAACAACTCTTTTTTTTCCTATGTCTGTGTGCTCGGGGTGTGCCTGGGGGGGGGGGTATATTTTATCATATCATCATATATTATAAAATTTTTTTACAATTTTTAAATGGAAATACTTTTAAAAAAGTTACATGAAAAAAAGGGCCCCTGGGACCCCCATCAGTTTAAAATGTATGAGGTATCTGTGACCCCAAACCCTTTTCATGTATGAGGGGCCCCCCCTGACCCCCATCATTACATGTATGAGGTCCACCCCGACCCCTTTTTTTTACGTATGAGGGCCCCCGTGACCCCCTCAGTTTAAAGTTGAGGTCAATGCTAACCCCTCCAAATTTCATGTATGAGGCCCCTGCGGGCCCCCGTAAATTACATGTAATTTAGGTCACCCCTGACCCCCCATTTTGTTTTTAAAGTATGAGGTTACCTGCTGAAACCCATCAGTTAAATGTATGGGGGTTCCCCCGCTACCCCATAAAGTTACATGAAATGGGGTTCCCCGCTGCCCCCCATCATTTTAAAAGTAGAGGTCCCCTGCTAAACCCCCATCAGTTACATGTTTGGGGTCACCTGTTGCCCCCAAACATTACATGTATGAGGCCCCCCTGACCCCCTTTCGTTAATGTATGGGGTTTCACCCGCTGACCCCATCAGTTACTTTAAAAGAGGCCCCCGTAAAACCCCCATCAGTTACATGTATGGGGTCCCCCGTGCCCCCCATCATTAAAATTTGTATGGGGTTCACCTGCGGGCCCCCCTCATTTTTAATGAAAGGGGTCCCCGCGCCCCCCATCAGTTAAATGTAGAGGCCCACCGGGGCCCCCCATCATTTAAAATTGTATGAGGCCCACCGCTGACCCCCACCCAGTTTAGGGTATGGGTCCCCTGCTACCCCCAAAACAGTTATATGTATGAGGTCCCCTGCGGACCCCCACCCAGTTAAGGTAGGGAAGGCCCTGCTGACCCCCTTTCATTTAAACATAAAGGGGTCCCCCGTTGACCCCCTTCAGTTACTTTTAATGAGGTCCCGGGCCTGACCCCATAATTTTTAAATGTTTGGGGCCCCTGCTGACCCCCTCGGGTTTAAATGTATGGGTCACCTGCGACCCCCATCAGTTAAACATGTATGAGGTCCCCGGCTACCCCCAAAATTTCCAGGATGGGGTTTCCCCGCTGACCCCCCATCATTTAATTTTTTGGGGGAACCTCCCTCCCCCCCAAATTTAAAATGTTGAGGTCCCCCGCGGGCCCCCCCCATCAGTTAAATGTATGAGGTCACCTGCTGACCCCCATCAGTTACATGTTTAGGCCCCCCGTGCCCCCCTTCAGTTACATGTATGTTTCCCCCCTTGCCCCCCACATTAAAATTATGAGGTCCCGTGCCCCCCAATCATTTTTCCCATGTATAAATCACCCGCTGCCCCCCAAAATCATTACTTTAAAAGGGGTCCCCCGCTGACCCCCATCATTAAAAGTATGGGGACCCGCTGCCCCCCAAACTTTTTTAAAAAGTATGAGGTCACCTGCTGCCCCCCCATCAGTTATATGTATGGGGCCCCCCGCTAAACCAAAAAATCAGTTAATTTGTATGGGGTAAACCTGCTGCCCCCTTCATTTAAATTTGTATGAGGTCACCCCTGACCCCCCATCAATTAATGAAATGAGGCACCTGCGGGACCCCCATCTTTTTAATGTTTGGGGTCCCCTGCTAAACCCCATCAGTTACTTTTTTTGGGCCCCCTGCTGACCCCCCATCATTACATAATAGGCCCCCCGGATTAAAACTGGACCCACCCCAATCGTTCATTATGGGCCCCTTCTGCCCCCATCGTTTAAGGGTTATGAGGCCCCCTTTCTCCCCCCCTCTTTAATGTATGGGGTCCCCGCTTCCCCCATCATTACATTTTATGGGGTAAACCGGAAAACCCCATCAGTTACATGTATGGGGTCCCCCTGACCCCCTTCATTTAAAACATGTATGGGGGACCTGCGGACCCCCATCATTTTTAATGTATGAGTTAAACCCGCTGACCCCCTTAAATTTAAAATGTATGGGGTCCCCGCGCCCCCCAAACATTTACTTTGTTGAGTCCCCTGCTGACCCCCATCAGTTACATGTATGAGGTCACCTGCTGACCCCCATCAGTTACATGTATGAGGTCACCCGCTGACCCCCATCAGTTACATGTATGAGGTCACCCGCTGACCCCCATCAGTTACATGTATGAGGTCACACGCTGACCCCCATCAGTTACATGTATGAGGTCACCTGCTGACCCCCATCAGTTACATGTATAGGTTCACCTGTTGAACCCCCATCAGTTACATGTATGAGGTCACCTGCTGACCCCCATCAGTTACATGTATGAGGTCACCTGCTGACCCCCATCAGTTACATGTATGAGGTCACCTGCTGACCCCCATCAGTTACATGTATGAGGTCACCTGCTGACCCCCATCAGTTACATGTATGATTGTATGAGGTCACCTGCTGACCCCCATCAGTTACATGAGGTTACCTGCTGACCCCCATCAGTTACATAGTTTCATAGTTTCATAGTTTGTAAGGCTAAAAAAAGACAAGTCGTCCATCTAGTTCAACTGATTGAGCTAAGGTGTATGATCAAAGGAAGGGAAAAAACCCCAATGAGGTAGAATCCAATTGTCCACATTTAGGGAAAAATTCCTTCCGACTCCAATCTGGCAATCAGAAAATCCCTGATCAATACCCCTCTCCTGAATCCGTCACTATAACTTCGTTATTATTATTTATGCTCCAGAAATGCATCAAACCCTTTTTTGAACACGGTTATTGAATTCACCATGACCAGTCCCCTTGCAGAGAATTCCATAGTCCTCACTGCTCTTACAGTAAAGAATCCTTTCTATGTTTATGTATAAACTTCGTTCCTCAAGGACGTAGAGACGCCCCCTTGTTCTGATACAGCCCGTGTAAAATAAATCATTGGAGAGATCTCTATCATTGACCTTTGATGTATTTAAACATATTTTTATTATGTCCCCCCGAAGCCCTTCTTTTCTCTAAACTAAATAACCCTAATCTGCCAATCTTTCAGTGTATTTGACTGTAGTCCACCCAGTCCATTTAAATATTTTTGTTGCCCGCCTTTGTACCTGTTCAAGCTCTACAATGTCTTTCCTGTTGCAACTGGAGCCTAAAACTGTACAGAATATTCCATGTGTGGTCTATCCAGTGACTTGTATAATGAGGAGAATAATGTCCCCATCATGTGCATCTAAGCCCCTTTTATGCACCCCATGATCTATTTGCTTTGGCTGCTGCTGCCCAGACACCTGGCTGCTACAATTAATTTACTGTCCACCAGGATTCCCAAGTCCTGTCTCCCATGTCACTGTTACCCAGAGTTTTTCCATTTAACATGTAATCAAGTATGGATTTATCCTCCCCATGTGATACCTTGCAATTATCAGTGTTAAACTCATCTGACATTTCCCTAGCCCAGGCCTCCAACATCATCCAGATCCCTTTGTATAACATATTATCCTCTATGTTGTTGATTACTTTACAGAGCTTAGTATCGTCTGCAAAGATCGATTATTCTACTGTGTATTCCCTGTGTAAGAAATCATTAATGAAAATGTTAAAGAGGATAGGGCCCAAATACTGACCCTTGTGGTACCCCACTAGTAACAGCGATCCAGTCTGAGTATGTACCGTAATTACCACCCTTTGTTTTCTATCATGGAGCCAGTTACTACCCATTGCACACATTTTGGCCCCCCATCCAAGCATTCTCATTTTTATTTACCAACACTTTGTTTATGTGGCACCGTATCAATATGCTTAAGAAAATCAGATATATGACATCCAGTGGCCTCACCCCGATCCAGTCTAGCACTGACTTCCTCATAGAAGCTAATGAGATTAGCGACAGGACCGACCTTAGAACCCATGCGGAAGGGCGTTATACATTTTTGTCATGAGAACTCCAGGATAGCATCTCTGAAAAACCTTTCAAACATTTTACCTACAACAGAGTTAAGCTTACTGCCTAAGTTTCCTGGATCACTTTTTACCCTTTTTTTGAATTTTGGCCCCACTTTTTGCTATGCGCCAATCCTTTGGGAAAAATACCCTGTTATTAGACGTCCATAAATATTAAAAAAGGCCTATCTATACATCACTTAACTCCCTTGGGACACTGGGGGATGCCTCTGGCCCGGGGGTTTTGTCTATTTTAATCTTCCTAAGAGGGACGCACTTTTTTCCTGGTTAAAAAGAAATTTTAATTTTGGATTTTCCCCCACATCTCTCTGTTCAAAGGAAGGCATCCTCCTCGATAAATACAGTGAAAAAAAAAGTACATGTAGGGTCCCCTGCTGACCCCCATCAGTTACAGATGAGGTCCTGCTGACCCCCATCTTTTACTTATGAGGACCCTGCTGACCCCCTATTAATTATGAGGTCACCCGTGACCCCAATCAGTTACAGTATAGGTACCTGCTGACCCCCATAGTTACATGAAGAGGTCACCTGCTCCCCCATCATTACATGTATGGGGTCACCGCTGACCCCACATTACATGTATGAGGCACCCGTGACCCCCTCATTACATGTTAGGTCCCTTTCGCCCCCATCAGTTACATCAGATCACCCCGGGGGACCCCCATCAGTTCTTTTTGGTCATGTTTAACCCCATCATTACATGATGGGGTCACCGCTGACCCCCATCAGACATGTATAGGCCCCCGGCCCCCCCATCAGTAATTATGAGGTCACCTGCTGACCCCCTTTACTGTATGAGGTCCCCCACTGCCCCCCATCATTACATGTTGAGGCCCCCCCGCTGACCCCCATCTTACAAAAGGGGGGGTCCCCTGTTACCCCATCATTAAGTAGGGGTCCCCCTTTGCCCCCCCATCGTTACATTAGGGTCACCCGCTGCCCCCCCATCATTACAGTTGAGGTCACCCCCTGACCCCCATCATTACATGTATGAGGCCCCCCTGCTGACCCCCGCATTACTTTATGAGGCCCCTGCAACCCCATCGTTACATGTATGGGGTTTCCCCGCTGACCCCCGTCAGTTACTTGTATGGGGTTTTCACCGCACCCCCATCAGTTACATGTATGGGTCACCTGCTGACCCCCATCATTTTACATGAAAGGGGCCCCCCCCCCTGACCCCCGTCATTACATTAGGGTCACCTGCTGACCCCCCTCATTAATGTATGAGGTCACCCCCTCCCCCCATCGTTAATGTATGAGGTCACCTGCTGACCCCCATCTTTTTACAGTATGGGGTTCCCCCGCTGACCCCCCATCAGTTACATGTATAGGTCCCCCCTACCCCCACTTTAAGTATGGGGTTTACCTTGCTGACCCCCACATTATATTATAGGTCCCCTGCGCCCCCCACAGTTACATGATGAGTCCCGCTGACCCCCACAGTTCAGTATGAGTCAACCTGCTGACCCCCATCAGTTATATGTATGAGGTCACCTGCTGACCCTGGGACTAATCATCATCTCACACATGTTATGTGAAGCTGGAGGGCTTGTCCTGTTATCTGAGGCATGCGCCCCCCCCAAACAGAGGATTCAGCATAAGGCGGGGCCGTGCACCCCAAGCGGGCCCAGTTCCCACAGACTAAGGAAAAATTCCTACAATTTCCCACGGGGGAAAAGGGAGGGATGACCCCGTGAAATCACGACCCCAAAAACACCGTCCCCACACGTGTGCGAATCCGCCAAGAGCCATCCCACCCGGAAATTCCGGGGAGCGTCTCCCCGCAGCGCCTGCAGGACGGCAGAGGGCATTGGGGGGTGTTTTCCCCCGCTGGGGGGGCCCTAGTGAACACTGCTACCCCCAAAATTGTACATAAGCCGGGTGGATGTGGAAAATAAAGACCATTTTTATGGGGTCTCCGGTGAGTAGGGGCCAACCACTAGGGGAGGGAGCTCATTGCATATAGAGTAGACCTGCACAACTTTGCAAGAGGTGTGGGTCAAAACCAACTGGGACCGCCCCTAGACCACTGGGGATCACACCAGTACCACCCAGGGATCCCAAACCAACGGGACACCTCGATCCCTGGGAAACCCCCCCCCCCGCCCCTAGACCACCGGGCCCCCCCAACCATAACCCCAGGGATGCCCCCAAACCCAAATGGGAACACCTTGATAACCGGGGAAACCCCGCCCTAGCCACGGGGGGATACACAGTACCACCCGGGATGCCCCAAACCAACGGGGAACCCCTTCTGATCCCCGGGGACTGCCCCAGCCCATCACCACACCATCCCCACCAGGGATCCACCAAACCAACGGGGAACACCTCTGATCCCGGGGATGCCCCTAGACCACTGGGATCAACCATTCCCCACCGGGGGATGTTAAAACCCCAACGGGAACACCTCTGATCACCTGGGACCGCCCCTAGACCACTGGGGATCACACCAGTACCACCCAGGGATGCCACCAAACCAGCTGGGAACACCTCTGATCACCTGGGACCGCCCCTAGACCACTCGGGACCACACCAGTACCACCCAGGGATGCTCCAAACCAACTGGGGAGCACCTTGACACGGGACCGCCCCCGACCCAGGGGATCACACCAGTACCCCCCCAAAGGGATGCCCCAAACCAACTGGAACCCCTCGACAGGGGGGAAATTTGCCCCTAGACCAATGGGGATCCACCATACCCACCGGGGATGCCACCAAACCAACTGGGAGCACCTCTGATCACCTGGGACCGCCCCTAGACCACTGGGGATCACACCAGTACCACCCAGGGATGCTCCAAACCAACTGGGAACACCTCTGATCACCTGGGACCGCCCCTAGACCACTGGGGATCACACCAGTACCACCCAGGGATGCCACCAAACCAACTGGGAACACCTCTGATCACCTGGGACCGCCCCTAGACCAGGGGACACCCAGTACCACCGGGACCCACCAAACCGCTGGAAAAAACTTGATCACCTGGGATCGCCCTCTCGACCTCTGGGGCCCCGCACCGGACCACCAAAAGCCCCCAAACGAAGCACCTCTGACCATCTGGGACTGCCCTAACCCTGAGAAGCACCCTGGCCCCAACGATGCCCCAAACCCAAGGGCACCCTGACCACCTGGACTGCCCCAAAACCCATCGGGACCACACTTGAACACTCTTTTATCCCACCAAACCCAGTGGAACACCCCGAACTCGGGGGACCCCGCCCCTGAGCCCAGGATGCCCCCAATCCAACAGGGAGCACCTCTGATCACCTGGGATCACCTCTAGACCTCATGGGACCACCCCTGGACCACTCAGGACTGCCCCCAAAAACAACTGAGAGCACCTCGCCCACCGGGGCCCCCCCCCCTGACCTGGGGAAACCCACCGGGAAACCCCCAAGCGATCCCCCAAAACCCAACGGGAAAAACCCCCAAAACCAAGGGGGGGCCCAAACCCCCAGACCGCTCAACCCCCGGGACCCCCCGGGAGCCCCAAACCAGCTGGGAGCACCTTTGACCACCTGGGATCGCCCTAGCCCACTTGGGGACCCTCTCCCCACCCACGGAGCTCCACACCAATTTGGGAAAACCCTCCCAGGGGGAGCCCCAACCTCCGGGGCCACACCTGGATCCCAAAATTTCCCCAAAAACCGCTGGAAACCCCTGCCCCCGCCCCTGGAACCACCCCCAACCATTTGGATCATGTCCAATACTGGTAATGTCCCCAAACCCCCTGTTGGAACCACGGATCACCAGCCCCAATTCCCCACAAACCCATACCTCGACCATGCCCAAACCAGTTGGGAAAAAACGGTGATCGAAATTTCATCCTGAAACTTCCAAGCCCAACCTAAAAACCCCCCCAAAACCCGGTTTTGGGAATCCCCGGAAACCACCTGGGCACCCCAACCACCAGGCCCAAAATTTTCCCCAAACTTTTTTTTAAAAAAACCTTATTTCTTTTGAGAGGAATACTTTAATTTTCCCCTTTTGGGCTGGTTGGGAATCCCCCTGGACCACCCGGGACAGCCCCCAGGCCACTCAGTCCCCAAGTCGACTGCCCCAAAATGGGTTGAAAATGCCTTTTGGGCCACCCCTAGACCACTCAGGAGCATGCAGGCAGCACCTGGAAATGCTCCCAAACCGGCTGGGAACACTTTGGGGCGAGGATTTCACAAGCCCCATCCCTCTTGTGGTCCAGAATTCAATGGGGTGGGGGCACAAGTGGTTTGTATACAGGGAGCTGCCCCCTATGGGGGGCTGCGGCAGGGCAAAATGAAAATCCTTTTTTACTCTCTGGCTGTGTGAGGAGAGCAGAGGGTTGGAGTTTTTGTAAAAGACAAAATTTGTAG